>ONZH01013050.1:0-49016 GCA_900303285.1 Rhinella marina | reverse complement strand
TTATATACATGGTGTTAATACACACCGTCTGACCTGTTAGTACACGGCTGTGTACCTAGAAATATTTTAAAAAAAGGCATTTTATTTGGCACCTGTACTGTGCGTTCTGCGTGCTTGCAAAGTTATTTTATATACGTGGTTTTAATACACACCGTCTGACCTGTTAGTACACGGCTGTGTACCTAGAAATATTTAAAAAAAGGCATTTTTATTTGGCACCTATACTGTGCGTTCTGCGTGCTTGCAAAAATCTTGTATATACATGGTGTTAATACACACCGTCTGACCTGTTAGTACACGGCTATGTACCAAGAAATATATAAAAAAAGGCATTTTATTTGGTACCTATACTGTGCGTTCTGCGTGCCTGCAAAAATCTTGTATATACGTAGTGTTAATACACACCGTCTGACCTGTTAGTACACGGCTGTGTACCTAGAAATATATAAAAAAAGGCATTTTATTTGGCACCTGTACTGTGCGTTCTGCGTGCCTACAAAAATCTTGTATATACGTGGTGTTAATACACACCGTCTGACCTGTTAGTACACGGCTGTGGTACCTAGAAATATATAAAAAAAAGGCATTTTATTTGGCACCTGTACTGTGCGTTCTGCGTGCCTGCAAAAATCTTGTATATACGTGGTGTTAATACACACCGTCTGACCTGTTAGTACAAGGCTGTGTACCTAGAAATATTTAAAAAAAAGGCATTTTATTTGGCACCTGTACTGTGCGTTCTGCGTGCCTGCAAAAATCTTGTATATACGTGGTGTTAATACACACCGTCTGACCTGTTAGTACAAGGCTGTGTACCTAGAAATATTTAAAAAAAGGCATTTTATTTGGCACCTGTACTGTGCGTTCTGCGTGCTTGCAAAATTATTTTATATACGTGGTGTTAATACACACCGTCTGACCTGTTAGTACACGGCTGTGTACCTAGAAATATAAAAAAAAAGGTATTTTATTTGGCACCTTTACTGTGCGTTCTGCGTGCCTACAAAAATCTTGTATATACGTGGTGTTAATACACACCGTCTGACCTGTTAGTACACGGCTATGTACTTAAAAATATTAAAAAAAGGCATTTTATTTGGCACCTGTACTGTGCGTTCTGCGTGCTTGCAAAATTATTTTATATATGTGGTGTTAATACACACCGTCTGACCTGTTAGTACATGGCTGTGTACCTAGAAATATTAAAAAAAGGCATTTTATTTGGCACCTGTACTGTGCGTTCTGCGTGCTTGCAAAATTATTTTATATACGTGGTGTTAATACACACCGTCTGACCTGTTAGTACACGGCTGTGTACCTAGAAATATTAAAAAAAAGCATTTTATTTGGCACCTATACTGTGCAGTCTGCGTGCTTGCAAAAATCTTGTATATACGTGGTGTTAATACACACCGTCTGACCTGTTAGTACACGGCTATGTACCTAGAAATATTTAAAAAAAAGGCATTTTATTTGGCACCTGTACTGTGCGTTCTGCGTGCCTGCAAAAATCTTGTATATACGTGGTGTTAATACACACCGTCTGACCTGTTAGTACATGGCTGTGTACCTAGAAATATATAAAAAAAAGGCATTTTATTTGGCACCTGTACTGTGCGTTCTGCGTGCCTGCAAAAATCTTGTATATACGTGGTGTTAATACACACCGTCTGACCTGTTAGTACAAGGCTGTGTACCTAGAAATATTTAAAAAAAGGCATTTTATTTGGCACCTGTACTGTGCGTTCTGCGTGCTTGCAAAATTATTTTATATACGTGGTGTTAATACACACCGTCTGACCTGTTAGTACACGGCTGTGTACCTAGAAATATAAAAAAAAAAGGTATTTTATTTGGCACCTTTACTGTGCGTTCTGCGTGCCTACAAAAATCTTGTATATACGTGGTGTTAATACACACCGTCTGACCTGTTAGTACACGGCTATGTACTTAAAAATAATTAAAAAAAGGCATTTTATTTGGCACCTGTACTGTGCGTTCTGCGTGCTTGCAAAATTATTTTATATATGTGGTGTTAATACACACCGTCTGACCTGTTAGTACATGGCTGTGTACCTAGAAATATTAAAAAAAAGGCATTTTATTTGGCACCTGTACTGTGCGTTCTGCGTGCTTGCAAAATTATTTTATATACGTGGTGTTAATACACACCGTCTGACCTGTTAGTACACGGCTGTGTACCTAGAAATATTAAAAAAAAGCATTTTATTTGGCACCTATACTGTGCATTCTGCGTGCTTGCAAAAATCTTGTATATACGTGGTGTTAATACACACCGTCTGACCTGTTAGTACACGGCTATGTACCTAGAAATATTTAAAAAAAGGCATTTTATTTGGCACCTGTACTGTGCGTTCTGCGTGCCTGCAAAAATCTTGTATATACGTGGTGTTAATACACACCGTCTGACCTGTTAGTACATGGCTGTGTACCTAGAAATATATAAAAAAAAGGCATTTTATTTGGCACCTGTACTGTGCGTTCTGCGTGCCTGCAAAAATCTTGTATATACGTGGTGTTAATACACACCGTCTGACCTGTTAGTACAAGGCTGTGTACCTAGAAATATTTAAAAAAAGGCATTTTATTTGGCACCTGTACTGTGCGTTCTGCGTGCTTGCAAAATTATTTTATATACGTGGTGTTAATACACACCGTCTGACCTGTTAGTACACGGCTATGTACCTAGAAATATTAAAAAAAAGGCATTTTATTTGGCACCTGTTCTGTGCGTTCTGCGTGCTTGCAAAAATCTTGTATATACGTGGTGTTAATACACACCGTCTGACCTGTTAGTACACGGCTGTGTACGCCAAATATTGTAACAAAAAAAAATGCGGAGGGCTAGCGAAATTGGACGTGGACGTGGACGAGGACGGGGGCGTGGAAATGCTGTTGGGGGCCTTGTTGAAGACAGTGGGGATACAATGCGTGCTGGTGAGGGGCAGCCAGGATTCCGCTCATCCAGAATCCCTGCCTTTATGGGACAGTTAAGCAGGGGGTGGGTTACACCGCTGTTGAGGCCTGAGCAGTGTGAACAGGTGGTGCAATGGATAGCCGATAGCGCTTCCACACAGTTGTCCACCAGCCAGTCATCCACACAGTCTCACTCTGACCCTCCTTCCTCCACACCTGGCCAACAGAGTCAACCCACCCTTGACCCCTCCCAGGAGCTCTTTTCGGGTCCTTTTTCAGATGTGCCGGAAGAATCCCTGGAGCTACCAGAGGAATTTGTTTGTAGTGATGCCCAAACACTTGAGTATTCGCCATCTCCTGCTGATGTGGACCCTGAACCAGCATCTGTTATCATGAGCGATGATGATGATGAGACGCAGTTGCCATCAAGGGAGGCTGTTGGAATGTCCAGTGGGCAGGAGGAGGAGCAGAGTGAGGAAGTGGAAGAGGAGGTGGTGGATGACGAAATGACCGACCCCACTTGGCCAGGGGTGATGTCCAGCGGGGAAAGCAGTGGAGAGGTGGTGGTCTGCGCAGCACCGAAAAAGGCAGCAAGAGGCAGAGGGATGTCCAGAGGCAGAGGGATGTCCAGAGGCAGAGGGATGTCCACAGGCCGAGGGATGTCCACAGGCAGAGGGATGTCCACAGGCAGAGGACAGTCCAGACAGAGAAGTGAGGCCACAGCCAGCAGGGCCGAAGCTGTTCCCGGCAGCGGGCAGTCGCGCGAAGCTCCCCCATCGAGGCCTCGTACTTCTGTGGTGTGGAGATTTTTTAATGTTTGTGCGGATGACAAACTGAGCGCGGTTTGCACACTCTGCCACTCAAAACTGAGTAGGGGCTCTGAGAAGAGCAATCTGACCACCTCAGGCATGCGGCGTCACTTGGAAGTCAAGCACTGGGCTGAGTGGGAGAGAGCAAACGCAATACAACCTGCGCCCAGTCTTGCTGCCACTGCCTCTTCCCCTTTGTTGTGTGCTGCCACTGCGGTCCAGACCTCCAGCCAGGACACCTCCACATCTGCCTCTGCCTCGGCTACTTTGGGGCCTTCTCCTTCAGCCTCCCCTTCCCCCGCATCTTCGCCTGCACCTTCACACTCCTCGTCCCATCAACTGTCCATCTCGCAGGCGTTCGACCGCAGGCGGAAGTACGCCTCGAGTCACCCCCAAGCCCAAGCCTTAAACTGCCACATCTCCAAACTGCTGGCCCTGGAGATGTTGCCGTTTAGGCTTGTGGAGACGCAGGCCTTCCGCGACCTGATGGCGGCTGCCGCACCTCGCTATTCCGTCCCCAGCCGCCACTACTTTTCCCGGAGTGCCGTCCCCGCCCTGCACCAGCACGTGTCGCGTAACATCAGGCGGGCCCTGAGGTACGCAGTCAGCGCAAAGGTCCACTTGACCACCGACTCGTGGACAAGCGCTTGCGGCCAGGGACGATACATCTCTTTGACGGCACACTGGGTGAATGTTGTGGAAGCGGGGACGGGGTCGCAAACAGAGACGGCCTACCTACCACCCCCGCCCAAGATTGCCAGCACGGGTTCTGATAAACCCCCCTCCTCTTCCTCCTCCTCCTCCTCTGCCTTAACATCGCCCTCAGCCGCTAGCTGGAAGCGTTGCAGCACTGGCGCGGGGAGACGTCAGCAGGCGGTGCTTAAGCTCATCAGCTTGGGCGACAGGAAGCACAGCGCCCCAGAGGTGAGGGACGCCATATTGCAGCAGACGGAGATGTGGCTGTCGCCGCTGCAGCTAGGACCAGGCATGGTCGTGTGCGATAACGGCCGTAACCTGGTGGCGGCTCTGGAGCTTGCCGAACTCAATCACGTACCATGCCTGGCCCACGTTTTTAATCTGGTAGTCCAAAAATTTCTAAAGACTTACCCCAACCTGGCAGAGCTACTGGTGAAAGTGCGGCGCTTGTGCGCTCACTTTCGGAAGTCAACTGTAGCTGCTGCTAGCTTAAAAAAAACTCCAGCAACGCCTCCATTTGCCTGAACATCGGCTGTTGTGCGACCTGCCGACTCGCTGGAATTCCACCTATTCCATGTTGGCCAGGGTGTGTGAGCAGCAGAGAGCATTGATGGAGTACCAGATTATGAATCCACGCGTGCCTCCAACTCAGCTCCCTCAGTTTGCCAACCACGAGTGGCCATGGATGGCAGACATATGCGATGTACTGCGTATCTTTGAGGAGTCCACCAAGAAGGTCAGCAGCGAGGACGCTATAGTGAGCGTAACCATCCCGCTCCTATGCGTCCTTAAAGAATCGCTCATCGCAATAAGGGAGAACGCATTGCACGCAGAGGAGACGGGGGTAGGAGGAGACGCAACGGAGCTACACAGTCAGACCACACTTTTGTCTGCTTCTCGGTGGCAGTTGCAGGAGGAGGAGGAGGATGAGGAGGAGGAGGACGACGTGGAGGTGGCTGTGGAAGAGGAGGCGGATGCTGGCGGCGAGGGTAGCAGTCAGGCTGTGTGCGTCCCATTGGTTCAGCGCGGATGGGGCGGAGAGGAGGCGGAAGAGGAAGAGGAGGAAATGGCAAGTGATCCTTCTGGTGGGGGCAGTGACGTCATGCCTATTCAGAGTCTGGCACACATGGCTGACTTCATGCTGGGCTGCTTTTCCCGGGACACACGTGTTGTCCGGATAGTGGAGAACAAACTGTACTGGGTCTTCGCACTCCTGGACCCCCGGTATAAAGATAACGTCTCCTCTTTTATTCCGGTAGAGGAGAGGACGAATCGATTGCTGGAATACCAGAGGGAACTCGTGCAGAACATGATGGAGATTTTCCCACCCACCATCGCTGGCGGCAGAGAGGAGAGGGTCTCCCAGAGTCCCACAACATCGATCAGGCCCACAGCCACCAGGGGAACACTCTCCAAGGTGTGGGACACGTTCATGGCACCCCCTCGTGCAACTTCCATCACTGCGGGGCCCGCTATCAGCAGGAGGGACAAGTATCGGCGGATGTTGCGGGAGTACCTGGCAGACCGTACCCCTGTCCTCCCCGATCCCTCGGCGTCCTACACTTACTGGGTCTCCAAGTTGGACACGTGGCTGGAACTGTCCCTGTTCGCCTTGGAGGTGCTTGCCTGCCCTGCCGCCAGCGTGCTATCAGAAAGGGTGTTCAGCGCAGCCGGGGGCATTATAACCGATAAGCGCAGCCGCCTGTCAACCGACAGTGCCGACAGGCTGACGCTAATCAAAATGAACAGCAAGTGGATTGACCCGGACTTTGCTTCTCCAACAGTGGAAAGCAGCCAAAAGTGAAGTGCCATCTGTATGAAGTGCCATTTCCTCCTCCACCTCCTCCTCCTCCTCCTTAAGCGCCGTAGAATTGCTCCGTAAAAAAAAAAAAAAAATATTTATGGCTCACCTCTTTGGCCTACAAACAATTTTTAAGAGGTCTCACCTCTTGGGCCTACAAACAATTTTTATCATGGCTCACCTCTTGGGCCTTAATACAATTTTTAAGAGGTCTTACCTCTTGGGCCTACAAACAATTTTTTAAGAGGTCTCACCTCTTTGGCCTCCACATAATTTTTAAGAGGTCTCACCTCTTGGGCCTACAAACAATTTTTCAGAGGTCTCACCTCTTGGGCCTACAAACAATTTTTATTATGGCTCACCTCTTGGGCCTTAATACAATTGTTAAGAGGTCTCACCTCTTGGGCCTACAAACAATTTTTAAGAGGTCTCACCTCTTGGGCCTACAAACAATTTTTCTCATGGCTCACCTCTTGGGCCTACAAACAATTTTTAAGAGGTCTCACCTCTTGGGCCTACAAACAATTTTTATTATGGTTTACCTCTTGGGCCTTAATACAATTGTTAAGAGGTCTCACCTCTTGGGCCTACAAACAATTTTTATTATGGCTCACCTCTTGGGCCTTAATACAATTGTTAAGAGGTCTCACCTCTTGGGCCCACAAACAATTTTTAAGAGGTCTCACCTCTTTGGCCTCCACATAATTTTTAAGAGGTCTCACCTCTTGGGCCTACAAACAATTTTTAAGAGGTCTCACCTCTTGGGCCTACAAACAATTTTTATTATGGCTCACCTCTTGGGCCTTAATACAATTTTTAAGAGGTCTCACCTCTTTGGCCTCCACTTAATTTTTTCGAGGGCTCACCTCTTGGGCCTCCATATAATTTTTTCGAGGGCTCACCTCAAGCTAACTTTGCGCACTCATTAAAATATTTTCACAACAAGGACCTAAGAGCCCTCGATGGGAGAGCTTTGTGTGGGGGCCTGTTATAGGGAAGAGATGCGGCCCTGCGGGCTCTAGCCTGCCTTCTCCATGAGCCTCTGGCCAGCCCACGGCCTCTTCCTGCCTTTTGCGGTCCTACGCATCCCTCAACATCCCCACTGCTTTACCTGCTAGACATGACACTGGGCCAGGTCGGGTCACTGACTTCGTCATACTCAACCACCTCCTCTTACACTGCCTCACTTTGCTCCAACAGCCTCCCTTGCTGGCAACTGTGTCTCATCATCGTCCCTAATCATTTTACACTTTAGTGCCCGTTCCACACCACCATCAGCTAGAGATGGAGCTTGCTCCAGTGTTTGGGCATCAGAACAAACAAAATCCTCAGATAGCTCCTGCGATTCTTGCATGGGTGGGAACACTGGGTTGATAACATTGGGCAGGGTGGGAGGAAGGAGGGTCAGAGTGAGGTCCCTGCAGTTTCTGCAGGCTATCGACGAGACTGGACTTTGTGGACTTGACTGGGTGGTGGACAGATTTAACAAATCTAGAAGGAGTAGGAGGGGTTTGCCGAGCTGTCTGTAAGGGTTGCGGAAATCCAGACAGAACCAAGGCCCAAAACTTGGGTGGGGGTAGCAGGTTTGCCCGTCCCCGCCTCCACAACATTCACCCAGTGTGCTGTCAGGGAGATGTAGCATCCCCGGCCTCAAACCAAAGTGTTGGTGGTCAAATGGCCTTTTGCAGTAACCGTGTTACTCGGGCGTGGATGATGTTTTGGGACATGTGCCTGGGCAAGGCAGGGATGGCACAGAGGGAAAAATAGTGATGGCTTGATTGCTTTCCCCCTTGCCTATGCCATCTGTGGTTGTCATAGGCAACGTGATTTTAAGGGGTGCAGAATTTTATCTTCTTTTTTGTCTAGTTTGGCTTGGGGTCCATGGCAATGTAGAGGAAAGAAGGTTTCCTTGTATGGTCTCACTTTACAGAGAGGTTATATTGTCTTTGGAGTGTATTGTTGAGAGGCTGTGATAGTGGCGTAATAGTGCGACTTGGGCGCGTTATATGCACCCAGACATGCTTCCCCTGCTGTCCCAGTTGCATTCCAGCAGTGTTGGCATCCTTTTCTGAGGTTTCAGGGTGGACTTGGTGACCTCCAAGTGGTCGAATTGAGATTTCCAAGTGGCGAGCTTTTTTTTCCCATAGACTTTAATGGGATTCGATATTCGGTCGAATAGTCGAATATCGCGGTCTATTCTAATCGAATTTCGAACTTTCGAATATTTCACTACTCGCTCATCTCTAATTTTTATATATATATATATATATATATATATATATATATATATATATATATATATATATATATATATTTTTTTTTTTTTTGTTTTGTTTTTTTGGGAACGTGACGTGCAGGAACTATCGGAGACCTAACTCACACCCTGTTAATGGTGGCTATTTAGACTGCGACCCAGACAAATGTCGCACAGAGATTTTTGGGATCAAGCTATATACGTTGCAGCAAAAGACTTGGTTGTATTCAGTGACGTACAGAAAGTGTCACCTGGACAGAAAATACGGATTGGAGTGATTGTGCTGAACTGTGACACACAGAATGGTTTCACGCAGCTGTGTAAAATGGATTTGTATCACTGCGCTAAAACAACAAAAAACTTTTTTTTATATATATATTTTTTTATATATACTTTTTTTGTTTTGTTTTGTTTTTTTGGGAACGTGATGTGCAGGAACTATCGTAGACCTAACTCACACCCTATTAATGGTGGCTATTTAGACTGCGACCTAGACAAATGTCGCACAGAGATTTTTGGGATCAAGCTATATACGTTGCAGCAAAAGACTTGGTTGTATTCAGTGACGTACAGAAAGTGTCACCTGGACAGAAAATACGGATTGGAGTGAGTGTACTGAACTGTGACAGACAGAATGGTTCCACGCAGCTGTGTGAAATGGATTTGTATCACTGAGCTAAAACAACAAAAAAACTATTTTTTTAAAATTTTTTTGGGGGGATTTTTGTTTTTTTTGGAACGTGACGTGCAGAAACTATCGTAGAGCTAACTGACACCCTACTGACGGTGGCTATTTAGACTGCGACCCAGACAAATGTCACACAGAGATTTTTGGGATCAAGCTATACATGTGACAGGCAGCAAAAGACTTGGTTGTATTAAGTGACGTACAGAAAGTGTCACCTGGACAGAAAATAGTGAGTGTACTGAACTGTGACACACAGAATGGTTCCACACTGCTGTGTGCAATGGATTTCTATCACTGAGATATAACATTAAAAAAAAGGGGGTAATATATGGCGATAGCTGCACTACTAGTGCCAGCCAGCCAAGCCAGGAGACAAAAAAAAAATTCTTGTAGCCCTTAGAAGGGCTGTTGGGTTCTTTGTGGGTGATTCCTGCCTAACAGAGAACTAAATGCAGGCCCTAACACTCTCCCTGAAACGCAGCAGCTCTATCCCTAACGACATCCAGACAGCATCTGAGCCGAACACCGCGGCCAGTCACTAGTATATTCCAGGGTCACCTGATCAGTCCAGCCAACCCCTGCTATCGACATGTAAGGGCCCCACGTGATGCTGGGTGTACCGCAGAGTCTCCTGGCTTGTGATTGGCTGAGTTTATAGGCGCCAAAAAAGCACGATGTGGAAGTTGCCATTTCCTCGAGCATGGCGAGAAACTCATCCGAGGAGCGATCACTTACGAGTACCCTAATACTCGAACGAGCACCAAGCTCGGACGAGTATGCTCGCTCATCTCTACTTGCATTCTATTGAAAGGTGAAAGACAGACACTTGGATGTAATATTACTTGCGAATAAGAGGAAGGGGTGACATGCTAACAAAGCTTTCTTCAGTTATTCAAGAGTTTTGGTAAATATTGTTTTCTGTTCACATCACGTTTGGTACTGTATATGCTTAACAAGAAATAAGATGTGAAGCATAGACATATGCAGCTGTATGCCATTGACTTTCTTTATATAAAACACTAGCAGAAAGACCCGGCTTTGCCTGGGTATATTTCATCTATTTATTTAATGTTTCTGTGTGTCGTTGCAGAGAGAAAGTCAATGCAGCTGACAGAAATTGATTTTTACCTTCATTTTTTCAATCCCTATTGGCTGTGGAGTGGGAGGGGACGTGGTTTAATGGGACACGGGGGGGTTAAGTCCTTCATTTCAGGGTGGCCTGAATTATAGGTTAATGCCATGGTAATTTGAGGAAAAAAAATGGGTAGCAGTGGAAAAAAACATTGCTTTGCGCGGGTATATTTAATCTATTTCATTTAATGTTTCTGTGTGTCGTTGCAGAGAGAAAGTCATCCTCCCTCCCATCCCTGCAGCTGACAGATGTTGATTTTTACCTTCAATTGTTCAATCTCCATTGGCTGCGGAGCGGGAGGGGTCATGGCCTGACTGAGTCGGGGGCGTGACGTTGCAAGACCTGGGGCGGGGTTTTAAGTCCTTCTTTTGATGGTGGCCAGAATTACAGGTCGATGCCATGGTAATTTATGAGGACACGCCATGGGTAACAGTGGAAGAAACCATTGCTTTGCACGGGTATATTTAATCTATTTCATTTAATGTTTCTGTATGTTGTTGCAGAAAGAAATCCAACTTCCCTCCCACCCCTGCAGCTGACAGAAGTTGATTTTTACCTTCATTTTTTCAATCCCCGTTGGCTGCAGAATGGGAGGGGGCGTGGCTTGACAGAGTCGGAGCGTGGTTTCCCGAGATCTGGGGCGGGGGTCAGAGTGTCATGAATTACAGGTCGATGACCTGGTAATTTATGGGGACCCGCAATGGGTAGCAGTGGAAAAAAAACATCTTTTATTAGTACTGAATGGTCGTAGTCTAAAATTAGTCAATTTCATCTACGATTTTTGTGTGTCATTGCAGAGAGAAATTCACCCTTCCACCCCTGCAGCTGATTTTTTTTCAATCCCTGTTGCCTGCGGAGTGGGAGGGGGCGTGGCCTGGCAGAGTTGGGGGCCTGGCTTAGCAAGATGCTTCAAATGGTTGTAGTCTGAAATTAGTCTATTTCATCTAAAATTTTGTGTGTCATTGCAGAGAGAAATTCACCCTCCCACCCCTGCAGCAAACAGAAGTTTATTTTTCCCTTCATTCTTTCAATCCCTGTTGGCTGTGGAGTGGGAGGGGGCATGACTTGACAGAGTTGGGGGTGTGGCTTAGCAAAGCGCTTCGCATAGGTGATTTAATCTATTTCATTTAATGTTTCTGTGTGTCGTTGCAGAATGGCTGCAGAGTGGGAGGGGGCGTGGCCTTACAGAGTCGGGGCGTGGCTTAGCAAAGCGCTTCGCATAGGTGATTTAATCTATTTCATTTAATGTTTCTGTGTGTCGCTGCAGAATGCCTGCAGAGTGGGAGGGGGCGTGGTCTGACAGAGTTGGGGGCGTGACTTAGCAAGACGATTCGAACAGTTGTAGTCTATAATTAGTCTATTTTATCTAAAATTTTTGTGTGTCGTTGCAGAGAGAAATTCACCCTCCCACCCCTGCAGCAAACAGAAGTTTATTTTTACCTTTATTTTTTCAATCCCCGGTGGCTGTGGAGTGGGAGGGGGCGTAACCTGACAGAGTCGGGGGCGTGGATTAGCAAGACGCTTCACATGGGTCTATTTAATCTATTTCATTTAATGTTTCTGTGTGTCGTTGCAGAAAGAAAGTCAACCTCCCACCCATCCCTGCAGCTGACAGAAGTTGATTTTTACCTTTATTTTTTCAATCTCTGTTGGCTGCGGAGTGAAAGGGGGTGTGGCCTGACATAGTTGGGGGTGTGGCTTAGTGAGACCTGGGGCGGGGGTTTTAAGTACTTCTTTTAGGGTGGCCTGAATTAAAGGTCAATACTATGCTTATTTATGAGCCCACGCAATCCCTGTTGGCTGCGGAGTGGCAGGGGGCGTGGCCTTACAGAGTCGGGGCGTGGCTTAGCAAAGCACTTTGCATAGGTGCATTTAATCTATTTCATTTAATGTTTCTGTGTGTCGTTGCAGAATGGCTGCGGAGTGAGAGGGGGCGTGGCCTAACAGAGACGGGGCCTGGCTTAGCAAGAGGCTTCGAACGGTTGTAGTCTATAATCTGTCTATTGCATCTAAAATTTTTGTGTGTCGTTGCAGAGAGAAATTCACCCTCCCACCCCTGCAGCAAACAGAAGTTTATTTTTACCTTCATTTTTTAAATTCCCATTGGCTGCGGAGTGGGAGGGGGCGTGACCTGACAGAGTCGGGGGCGTGGATTAGCAAGACGCTTCGCATGGGTGGATTTAATCTATTTTATTTAATGTTTGTGTGTGTTGTTGCAGAAAGAAAGTCAACCTCCCACCCATCCCTGCAGCTGACAGAAGTTGATTTTTACCTTTATTTTTTCAATCTCTGTTGGCTGCGGAGTGAAAGGGGGTGTGGCCTGACATAGTTGGGGGTGTGGCTTAGTGAGACCTGGGGCGGGGGTTTTAAGTACTTCTTTTAGGGTGGCCTGAATTAAAGGTCAATACTATGCTTATTTATGAGCCCACGCAATAGGCAGCAGTGGAGCAAAACATCTTTTATTACTACTGAACTGTAGTAATAGAAAAAAACATCAGTTATATTTATGGTAACCGGAATACCTTTAACAGTGTCAGTAAATAGAAATGAATGAGATCCTCAGCTGCTGATAATTACCTGGTTGTTATGGAAACCTGCCCTCCCTGTGCCTTTGCAGAGAATGGCAGTTGGAGTTTAAAACCAAAGCTCCCAGTTGTAATGTTGGCTAATGGAGATCATATTTTGGGAATATCTCGGGAATGGTACTTCCTAGAGAGATGAGACCTGGTCTAAAACCTTCCCGGACACCTGATGTACCTGTGTGCCGAATTTGGTGAAAATCGGTCCAGTAGTTTGGTCGCGCATAGAGAACAGACAGACAGACAGACAGACAGACAGAAACTCATTTTTATATTATTAAGAGATCTTCTAGTCTAGGTAACTTGTCAGTATGCAGCTACCATACTTTTTTTTGCCACCACTCCTTCCAGGTCTGTTTTAGTAAATTATCATATTCTTACCTTAAATAACAACAGTGTACACATTTAACCTCTGCTGACTTGTTTGTTGTAGTGAATAACTGTATTCCACAGAGCTAGCATTTATTCATTCGTAATAGTCTATGTTGTGTCAGAGGTAATTGAATATTTGTATATCTGGGTGTTACCAGTTATAGGTGTGTCCTTGCAGGTTCTGACACTAACCAATCAGTGCTGCCAGTGTCAGTGTCAAACTGGTAAGACCAACTTGTACATGTGTTCATAAGCTTCTTATAAAAATAAAATAGGAATGGCACAACATACATTTATAAAAATAAATATTTGCAAATAGTTATTTTGTGTGGAATACAATTATTCACTAAAACAGCCATGTCAGGATTGGTGACAGATCTTCCTTAAATGTATATACCATTAAATGGGTTATCTGGGTATACATTTTTCCCTTTCCTTGGCTTTCCCTGCCAGACTTTGTAACTTACTAAAGTTCTTACTTGTGTACTTTCTGTCTCGCTCTGGAAATAGGGAGGGTAACCATGTGACTGTGCTATCTATGGAGACTGAATTTCCACTGATGTCATGACCAGGCCTCCCATGATGCCTTCTGTTAGAATCTTTGGTGGAATGGTCGTGATGTCAGACCAATGTGGTCTTAATCCATAAGCAGGGTAGGCAGAGTCTACTGACTGTCATATTGAAGCTGTGTGGGAGGAAACATTAGGAGGAAAACGGATGATGGAGGTTATAGTCAGCAGAGTTTTTGGCTCAGATTTTTCAGCACACAGCACTATGGAAAGTGTTGTGGCTGTAGATCATCTATGCCCACAACCTGGAAGTTCAGGTTGTACTCAATGGAGGGCAGCGGGAGCATGGAAATTGACAGGTAACCTAGGAGACTGGACAAGGTTTACTTTACACAATTAAATGGCATGTTTGGGATCTTACACACCCCTTTAATAGTAACCAAAAGCAAATTAGGTAACACAGATTAGAGGGACCACCTTGTTATTTTGAGACATTAAATCATGGAGCTTAGATGAAAAGAATGGAGCAATAATATTTTTACAAAGGTGTTGCTGGGGGGTTTGAAAACACATGTGTGCATGCATCATATTAAGTATACAACATTTTATTTTTTCCTTTACCTTTTCTTCACCTCAAGCTCTTCAGTCAATAAAAAAACAAAAGACACAAAAATATATAGATTTAGCACTTTTAATCTGACTAAATCTGTACAGAATTATGTGCTTTATTATACCTTCCTTTTGTTCTTTTCCAGTTAACTTATTAGCTTTTATGCTTTTCTCGTCATATTTCATTTTAAATCCACAGAGATTTATTGTTTGCTCAATGCTTGCTTAAAGTGTTTCATGAACCGTAAAAGTGACTTAGAAGTTCTACTTTGGTTTTAAACAACCAAATATGATTAGGTTTCGAAGCAGTGCTAAAGAAATAAGGTTGTAAAATCAGAACAAATTGGCTTATGATCTTGCTCAAAATAGTAATTCAGAAAGTTCCAGACATCTTTTTGTTTTCAACAATGAATGATCTAATAGATTTGAAACAGTCTTTCAATATTACAGAAAAAGAAAAAAAAATTGCTATTTAAATCCACTTGTATAAGTGTTAAACCGAAAGAGAATAATGCAGCTTTATTATTATATTAAGGATTAATTAGGGCCAAAGTGAACAATCTGCATGAATGTGTTTGGCTACTTTTGTATTTTCGGAATTTATATACACTGTGTGCAGAATTATTAGGCAAGTTGTATTTGAGAGGTTTCTTTTTTATTATTGAACAACTATGTTCTCAATTAACCCAAAAGACTCATAAGTATCAAAGCTTAATATTTTTGGAAGTTGGAGTGGGTTTTTTTTTATAGATTTTTTATAGATCTTAGGAGGATATTTGTTTGTGCAGGTAACTATTGCTGTGCAGAATTATTAGGCAATTTAATGAAAACCAAATATATACCCATCTCACTTGTTTATTTTCACCAGGTAAACCAATATAACAACACAAAATTTAGAAATAAACATTTCTGACATTCAAAAAAAAAACAAAAAAAAAAATCAGTGACCAATATAGCCACGATGACACTCAAAAACCTTCCATCCATAGATTCTGTCAGTTGCTTGATCTGTTTACGATCAACATTGCGTGCAGCAGCCAACGATAGCCTCCCAGACACTGTTCCGAGAGGTGTACTGTTTTCCCTCCCTGTAGTTCTCACATTTTATGAGGGACCACAGGTTCTCTATGGGGTTCAGATCAGGTGAAAAAGGGGGCCATGTCATTATTTTTTCCTCTTTTAGACCTTTACTGGCCAGCCACGCTGTAGAGTATTTGGATGCATGTGATGGAGCATTGTCCTGCATGAACATCATGATTTTCTTGAACGATACCGGCTTTTTTCTGTACCACTGCTTGAAGAAGGTGTCTTACAGAAACTGGCAGTAGATCTGGGAGTTGAGCTTCACTCCATCCTCAACCCGAAAAGGTCCCACAAGTTCATCTTTGATAATACCAGCCCATACCAGTACCCCACCTTCACCTTGCTGGCGTCTGAGTCGGAGTGGAGCTCTCTGCCCTTTACTGATCCAGCCTTGGGCCCCTCCATCTGGCCCATCAAGAGTCACTCTCATTTCATCAGTCCATAAAACCTTAGAAAAATCAGTCTTAAGATATTTCTTGGCCCAGTCTTGACGTTTTATCTTATGTTTCTTGTTCAAAGGTGGTTGTTTTTCAGCCTTCCTTACCTTGGCCATGTCCCTGAGTATCGCACACCTTGTGCTTTTTGATACTCCAGTAACGTTGCAGATCTGAAATATGGCAAAACTGGTGGAAAATGACATTTTGGCATTTTCACGCTTTATTTTCCTCAATTCATGGGCAGTTATTTTGCGCCTTTTTTTTCAACACGCTTCTTGCGACCCTGTTGGCTATTTGCCATGAAACGCTTGATTGTTCGGTGATCATGCTTCAAAAGTTTGGCAATTTCAAGACTGCTGCATCTCTCTGCAAGACATCTCATAATTTTTGAGTTTTCAGAGTCCATCAAATCTCTCTTCTGACCCATTTTGCCAAAGGAAAGGAAGTTGCCTAATAATTAAGCATACCTTATATAGGGTGTTGATGTCATTAGGCCACACACTCCTCATTACAGAGATGCACATCACCTGATTTACTTAATTGGTAGTTGGCTTTCAAGCCTATACAGCATGGAGTAGGACAACATGTATAAAAAGGATGATGTGATCAAAATACTCATTTGTCTAATAATTCTGCAGACCGTGCAAACTGGAAAACATATATTCTGTCCTTGACATTATTAGAAACACTTGTATAGATAGTACATCACAAATTTTATTGGCAGTGTTTAATAGCATCATAAATACAAGTTTTCTGTTTAAGGGTTGCATGGGTTGGTAGAAGTGATGTAAATAAAATAGGTGATATCTGAGCTTGTCCTTGGGGTTGAACATCTACATATATTTGGTAGGCAAAATTGGTTTTACTGGAATATCTCTAGAGATTATATAATTTGAGAATAGAGACATTAAAGTCTTGGAAAACATTCATTTTTACAAGCAGAATTTATATCTATCTGGATATGTGCTTCAGCGGTTTTACTCAGGAAATTGAAAAACAAAAAGTGATCCAAGTTTTTTATTCAAAAAGTTGCTGGCAATGTATATTAATGGAATTAAGGTTTTAATCCCCTCCCGACATCTATGACACATGTATGGGAGATCTCGGGTCTTTAAAAGAGCTGAGTGGGCACCCTTTCCAGTGGGTGACTGCTATGTTACATAGCAGGCACCCACCAGGCGTGTTCATGATCCAAGGCAACTCAAATCATGGGCATTTAACACCTCAGATGTCGTGGTCAATTGTAACAAAAATATCTAACAGGCCATTTACTAAAAGGAGGCTGCTCCTGAAAACCAAATACTCCTCTCATGATAAGATCATGAGAGATGTTCAGTTGCTATGTATTTTGAACGTTCCCAAACCTTCCATAGTAAAGTTCCCATCGACAGGGCTCAGTACGACTATAGAAATTTTTCCATAGACTTCATGGTAAAAGCATACTGAGGATTGCATATTCAAGTCCTCTAGGGGGACCAAACAAGAAGAATTAAAATTTAAAATTACTCCCTTTTCCTATTTTACATATATAGAGAAACCAAAAAATAAAAAAACATAATTGGTATAGATATATCCAGGAAGGCTGAAAATAGCAAAATATAAGAGAATGTATACCATATGGTGAATCCTATAATGGAAAATAAATCAAAATTGCCAAATTGCTGTGTTTTTTTTGTCTCTTTGACCTCCCCCCAAAAAATAAATAAATACAAATAAATGAATAAAAAGTTATCTAAAAGTATTAGATACCAACAAATGGTATCAATAAAAACTGAAGATCCCCCACAGAAAACAGCAATTACACCACTCCAAAGGCAGGAAAACTAATAAAGTATTACAGTGCAAATAAATAACTTTTTTCAAATATTCATATTTTTTTAAGTATTAAAACATAAACACTGTGTTTGTATTGACCCAAAGAATAAAGATAATGTTTCACATTTATTGCACAGTGAATGCTGTAAAAAAAACAACCCATAACTATGGTGCAAATGCTTTTTTTCCAATTCCATCCCATTCAGAGTTTTTTTTTCCAGCTTCCCAATACAACATATAGGATATTTAATGTAGCCATTAGAAAGTACAACTTGTCCTGAAAAAAAAAAAAAAGCCCTCAAATGCCTAAAATAAAAACATGGCTTTTAGAAAGCAGGGAGTAAAAAAAAATTAAAATTGTTATGATAGGAAGGGGTTAAAAGGCTGTAGACAAAAAATATGGGTGGCACATACACATGCCATTCATTGATCTATTGCTTCTCAGCACAAGTTATAAACATCTAGAGTGAGGCACTTGGCAAATGTTTTGATCCAATGCATGAACCCACCCACCACATCAAGTTGCCCTCTTATGAGTTAGCCCCTACTTTAATTTGGCGCACTGCCAAATGGCGATCACCACCGTCACAACACAACATCTGCAAATGACGAGACCCAGCAGCCCAACAATACCCCTGCTATCAGGATTAACCCAAATGGCACTAGGCTCCACCAGCCCACAAGCACAGAATCATAGGAAGAGCAGCCACCATGAAGCACTGCACTATGTGAATAGATCCCAAAAGTTCACCTCTCCATGTGGTCTTAGAAACCTAAACTGAAACTAAGTAGGAGCTTATTAACTGTTACGTAGTCTCCTGCCAATTAAAAGCTTTTGATATCTATTCACATTGTGCAGTACTACATGGTGGCTTTTGTTGTTGTGATGCTGTACCTTTGGGTTAGTGAAGCCCAGTGCCATGGGGACTTAGCCTGACAGGTTAAAATATTTTATTTCATATTATGAATATGTTTAATCTTGAGTGAAGGCCTATGTTAGGTCTAACATATAGAATAAATATTGTTTATGCTTACCAAATGCCATAATACATGTGGTTCAACTGTCTACTCACACACTGTTTAAAAAAAAGAATTGGAGCTATAAACATCTGCAGGGAAAATCTTGATCAATACAACATCCTATGTTGGGAACATTAGAGCCATGTGATAGACATAAGACTTTTTGTGCTCAACTTTCTTCAAATACACATTTCTTAAAGGGAATATGCTCTTATTTTTATACTGCCCTACCCTAGGCCAGCATAAAATAGTGACAGACACCCTAATTATAGCTCTGGGAAATTTACTGGTTAACTTAAAGTAGTTTCAATAACATCATAGTTCATTAAGTGCAGCACTGGCCAAGTGCCCAGTCAGTGTATTCATGAGCATTGTATCCCCATTCTGTTGATTGACAAGTCTCCAATATTAATGTGCCTAGGGAAAAAACTGTCAATCAGTTGTGGGTAGGTGGGGAGAACCAGCAGCTCATGAATATCAAGGACACCAAAGTGCACATCATTGAGAGGACTTAGCTCTCGGCTTGTGTTGCATCTAATAAAGTAAGAGTGTGTAGAAACTACCTAAATTCAACAATAAGTGACATAATCAGGATGTCACTACTTTATGCTGCCATCACATAGGGAACCATGGACCTGGTGACTGATTCTCAATAAATTTTGCCCATAGAACATTGATTACTAGTAGAGTTGATCGAATCCTAAAATATTCTGGGATTCGGTATTCGGCCCGAATTTTCCACGGGATTCGTGGGTTCGAGCCGAATCACAAATCCCATTAAAGTCTATGGGAGACCCGAATATTTTTGCAGGGGCCAAAGGTTCTGCACAGTCAAGTTTGTCCCAACATGTGAAAACCTCAGAAAAAGATGGAAACACCTTGGAAATGGATAGGAAACACCAGGGGCAGCATGTAGGGATGCCTCTGAGGCTCCCTAATTGCACCATTTTTTCTAAATCTGGCCAATAGTCTGGTGATGACCCCAAGGCAATTTTCAGGGACACAGTAATGGTGACCCACTTAAAAATGCTGCCTGACAACCTGGCGGTGAACCCCTGATTGTCTGTCTTTCAATAAGATTGCAGTGTAAAGCATGGTGGTGAGCCTCAGTATGACTTTTTGGATGGAGATTGCATGTGGTCACGTACTCCCTGGTAGTGTTGCACGACATATCGAAAACTCCGTACAGTTTCGGTACCTAGTGCGGTACCGAAGCTCGATACCGAGTTTTTTTGCCGTCCGATACATAGAACATGGCGCGCGCATCACTTTAATGCGGTTGCCATGTTCTAATATCTGCCGCGCTGCCAGGGCCGGATTATAATTGGAGCACCTGGAGCTACTGCTCCAGGCCCCCGCTCCAATGATTTCATGGGGGGCCCCGTGCCCCCCTCAGACCTCAGATCAGCCCACGCAGCGTCAGGTCATAGTGCTCGCCGGCAGGGAACACAGTGGAGCGGGGAGCCTGAGGACAGCGGCGGCCAGAACAGGTAAGTATGCTTTTTTAAAGTGGCTGGGTGGGCTGATCTGAGGTCTGAGGGGGGCCACAAGACGCTGGTCTGAGGGGGGCACAAGACGCTGACCTGAGGTCTGATGGGGGCACATGGGGCACATTGTGTTGATCTGAGGTCTGATGGGGGCACAAGACGCTGATCTGAGGTCTGATGGGGGCACAAGACGCTGACCTGAGGTCTGATGGGGGAACAAGACGCTGATTTGAGGTCTGATGGGGGCACAATGTGTTGATCTGAGGTTTATTATCCCTGTACATTGACATCACTGTGTGTATTATCCCTAGACTTTGACATCACTGTGTTTATTATCCCTGTACTGTGACATCACTGTGTGTATTATACCTGGACTTTGACATCACTATGTTTATTATCCCTGTACTGTGACATCACTGTGTTTATTATCTCTGTACTGTGACATCACTGTGTTTATTATCCCTGTACAGTGACATCGCTGTGTGTATTATCCCAGTGCAGGAAGAGGAAAGTGGTCTGTGTTTGTGTGTTTGTTTTCTATTTTTCAGGGTCATGAATGCAGAGGACTACGTCAGATTCGGTGGACTACATCGGACCAGCTTTTTTTTTTTTTTTAATAAAATGGTCAAACAGGGGTCTGGGGGAGTGTTTATTTCAATAAAATGTTTTATACTTGTGTGTGTGTATTTTTTTTTTACAATACTACAGTTTTAGTAATTACGGCTATCTACAGACGGCCCTGATTACTAATACTGGGCTTAGTGCTTGCCGGTATGGCAGGCCAGCACTAACCCCAACATCTATTACCTCGTCACCCACTGCCACCAGGGGTGCCGGGAAGAGCAGGACCGGACCTTCTAAATTGAGGGTCTGGCTCTGGGGCGGCTGCAGGCTGGTACCATTAGGCTGGGAAGGGCCAATAACCGTGTTTAATTCAATAACCATTACTTAATTATTTTTGTAAAAAAATGGCGTGGGGTCCCCCCCTCTTTTCCTTCGCCAGCCAGATACAACCAGCAGCGGCAGCCTGGCACTACCAGGGTGGGAAGGGACACGGTTATTGGCCCTTCCCAGCCTAATGGTACCAGCCTGCAGCCGCCCCAGAGCCAGACCCTCAATTTAGAAGGTCCAGTCCTGCTGGTACCCGACTCTTCCCGGCACCCCTGGTGGCAGTGGGTGCCGAGGTAATAGATGTTGGGGTTAGTGCTGGCCTGCCATACCGGCAAGCACTAAGCCCAGTATTAGTAATCAGGGCCGTCAGTAGATAGCCATGATTACTAAAACTGTAGTATTGTAAAAAAAAAAAATACACACATACAAGTATAAAACATTTTATTGAAATAAACACTCCCCCAGACCCCTGTTTGACCATTTTATTAAAAAAAAAAGCTGGTCCGACGTAGTCCACCGAATCCGACGTAGTCCTCTGCATTCACGACCCTGAAAAATAGAAAACCTCTTCCTGCACTGGGATAATACACACAGCGATGTCACTGTACAGGGATAATAAACACAGTGATGTCACTGTACAGGGATAATAAACACAGTGATGTCACAGTACAGAGATAATAAACACAGTGATGTCACAGTACAGGGATCGGCGTCTCATGTCCCCATCAGACCTCAGGTCGGCATCTCGTGCCCCCATCAGACCTCAGGTCAGCGTCTTGTGCCCCCATCAGACCTCAGGTCGGCGTCTTGTGCCCCAATCAGACCTCAGGTCGGCGTCTCGTGCCCCCATCAGACCTCAGGTTGGCGTCTCGTGCCCCCATCAGACCTCAGGTCGGCGTCTTGTGCCCCCATCAGACCTCAGGTCGGCGTCTTGTGCCCCCATCAGACCTCAGGTCGGCGTCTTGTGCCCCCATCAGACCTCAGGTTGGTGTCTTGTGCCCCCATCAGACCTCAGGTCAGTGTCTTGTGCCCCCATCAGACCTCAGGTCGGCATCTCGTGCCCCCATCAGACCTCAGGTCGGCGTCTCGTGCCCCCATCAGACCTCAGGTCGGCGTCTCGTGCCCCCATCAGACCTCAGGTCGGCGTCTCGTGCCCCCATCAGACCTCAGGTCGGCGTCTTGTGCCCCATCAGACCTCAGGTTAGTGTCTTGTGCCCCCATCAGACCTCAGGTCGGCGTCTTGTGCCCCCATCAGACCTCAGGTCGGCGTCTTGTGCCCCCATCAGACCTCAGGTTGGCGTCTTGTGCCCCCATCAGACCTCAGGTCGGCTTCTTGTACCCCCATCAGACCTCAGGTTGGCGTCTTGTGCCCCCATCAGACCTCAGATCAGGGTCTCCCTCCCCCTCAGACCTCAGATCAGCCCACCCAGCCACTTAAAAAAGCATACTTACCTGCCCTGCCGCGCTGCCGCTGCCATCAGGTTCCATGCTCCATCGTCTTCCCTGCCGGAGCGCACTATGACCTGATGCTGCGTCAGGTCATAGTGCACGCCGGAAGGGAAGACAGTGGAGCGTGGGAGCCGAGGACAGCGGCAGCGCGGCAGGACAGGTAAGTATGCTTTTTTTAAGTGGCTGGGTGGCTTGGGGCCTACCGGAGGATCCTCCGGTCCTCTGGTGGGCCAGTCCGACACTGTGCAGGTCCCTACCTTATGTAAATATAGGTCACATGTCACTGCCAGCCAATCACTGCTGGGGAGGTATAGGGGCTGTTACATCACAGCAGGCGTTCCCACAGGCTTCCCTTTGATGCTGATTGGCTGAAAAAAAACGGGCATTTCAAACTTGCAGTGACGCACGAATAATCACGAGTCTGCGCTGCCTCGGGATGCCGAGCCGAAGCGGGCAATATTCGTGCGAATCACGAATATTGCCGCTTCGATTTGCTCATTACTAATTACTAGACATACTCAGAAATTTTTGCCCATGTAACCAAGGATGCCTAAGGAACTGAACAGGAGACCCCTGACTACTGTCAGCATTCATCTGCATTACTAATGGCCCAGTTACAAGTATAGATTATCATAATGATTTCAAATACTGGGACTTGAACATTGAAATCCTGTCCTTGAATTTGCTATCATTGTTTGACTGTTGAGTGCCTAACTGCAGGAACCTAAGCGGAATGAAAGGATTGTGGCACTCCAGAGGCCCAACACTCTACATACAAGTGTGGCTATGCCTGGTACTGCATCTTCTCCATTCAATTGAACAGACCAGCCACTATTCCAGGAATACACTTGAACTACTCCTGTATGCACATCTGTATCATTAGTTAAAAAATAGGGATTGTCTTTCTCGTATTAATTTGTCTGCTTCTGGAACTATGAGATGTTTCATTTTTAATTAAAAATGTAATTTGCTATTAATGCTCCAGAAACAAATGAAATTCACATTACAAATACTCAACTTAAAGGCGGAAAGAAGCATTCGTCTAATCAGTGTAACTATAGCAATAAATTACCATAGTATAATAATTAAATGTTCCCTAGTTACCAAAGCCTTTAAAAACAAGACTTATTCTTCCTGTTAATGTCATCTTCTCATATTAAGTTTTACAAGGTCTTAATGTATTTTAGTGCATCTTCAGCTTCCTATTCTGGGGATAATAAGTATGTTAAGAAAGCCAATAATTTGCCGTCTGGCTAGACTACCTTATAAAGTAGAGTTGTTTTTCATCTTGAAATTAATAGGAGCAATGAAAAAGTCATATTACTTCTAAATAGCTTTTAGGTATATGCTCGGTTCTAGTCATTGATGTGTTAATTGATGAATGTTTATTTCACACTTCAGCAAATTAAGCTTACAGTATTCTTTCTGTAATGAATAGATATACTAAAAAATGTATAAAGTGGCATGAAAACCTGTCAAAAAGGTACACAGTTAATGACAAGTGAGATATTTGATTAAAGTATTGTAACTGTAAGACCCCATGCTGCAACTGTAATAATGCTTTAGGACAATAGACACTTTAAAATATAACAATGAATATTAAAAGGAAAAAAGTCTGTCAATGAATCACATAACTTCTTCCCTAGTGTTAACATGTTCTAATAATTCCATTGCCTATATATTTCAACTAGTGCACAATAGTTTCTCAAATGGTCAACAGCTGGGGAGCCACATGCAAGGGGCTCCTTTATGGAAAAGTAAACATGCCACCAATAGGCAATATAATATAAGAAATATAATGATTTTAATGTATGACCTAAAAGCCTGAAACTCACATTAATTTTCTTTTAAAATAATTTAGTGGAAGTAGCGACAAGGGTACAGCGTTTTGTTAAAGATCCTATTGTTCATATGCATTGCTTCTAATAAAGTGCTCTACGGTGATGTTTTCAGTGTGTTCCTTGCATACAGTATCTCATTATAAAGTACAAAAACCTTTTGTTCCATATGCAAAAATGTAGCCAAGAGAAGTGTGCCAGTCTTTTTATAATTTGAATCAGATCTAAAAAAGATCTATGACCAACTAGAAGCAGCTGTATAGCAGTGCAAGTAAATGACATTACATTATACCTTAAGCTACAAACGATATTTAATGGCACCACATTATTTGTATCATATGTATTTGCTTTTTCATTTGTCACGATTAGTATACTGGAAACGTTATTCCCACAGAACCCCCTGAAGGTAAAAAAAAAATAATTATAAGCATTTTCTGAATACTAAAGAAGTTCACTATCAAGAAAGGAAATGCAAACCAGATATACAATATATACAAGTTTCCAATAGAAATCATTTTACTAATAATGCACATGTGTCTAGATATTCTGCTAAATATTTATGTTGCTCTCCAATGTTCTTTAGTTCCCTCTTATAATACCCACCTATTGTGTCAAGTGATGGAGAGAATAAATCACTTCTGGTTTGCTGATTCTGCTGTACACAATTGCTGGAATCACTTCAATGCCCAAGTACAAGAATGATCCAGAAAAAGGCAATGTGTGTCCACTAGCAATGGACACAGAATTCTTATTACCTGATTTACTGTGTTCATTTCAAAGGTACAGCCGGTGAGGCTGACAGCATGTGGTTATGCGAGGCCCATCTATGATGGCAAATGGCTCAACAATTTGAGGTAAAGTTGTACCTCCATTACTGCAGATGGACATGGCTTAGCCATCTGCAGCCAGCTACACATTAGACTGTACCATAAATGCAGTCAATAGACATATACATTACAGGTAGGTAAATTGGGCAACTATGTGTATAAGCCAAAATAGAGCCATATGGGAAAATAATGGATCAATTCACAACAAAGCCTAGAAAAAGGCAGCTTTCCCACTCTCACATGTGGATTCTCTATCACCTACACTTGATATAGGCTACAATGAGGTACAGCATCTAAGAGTCTATATGTTCCATTTGGACTTTCTTACAAAGATATGTACCTTCCTGTTCAAGACAGATGCCATAATATCTGTTTTTTTTTTAAGGTGGCAGCTGGCAGTCACAGGACACCCGTTTATTTCAAAAACAAAAGGGAAAATTAAATACTAAATAACATAGAATGTGTACGTAAAGTGAAAAAAAATGGAAAATCCATGTGGGAAAAGTACAACCCATGAATAGCTTGTAGAATAACTTGCAGCAATAACTTGAAGTCATAATTTTATGAGTTTCTTAGTCTCTCACTTGTTCTGGAGGATTTTTGGCCCAGTCTTCTTTACAACGTTGCTTCAGTTCATTGAGGTTTGTGGGAATTTGCACAGCTCTCCTAAGGTCCTCAACATTTGAACTGTGTTGTGGTCTGGCGTTTCACTGGACAATTGCAACACCTTGATTCTTTTCTTTTTTTTTAGCCATTATGTTGTTGATTTGCTGGTATGCTTGGGATCATTGTTCTGTTGCATGACCTAGTTTCAACCAAGATTTAGCTGTTGGATAGATGGACTTACATTTGACTCTAGAATATCTTGGTATGCAGAGGAGTTTATTGTTTATTCAATGACTGCAATGTGCTCAGATCCTGTGGCTGCAAAATAATCCCAAATCATAATTCCTCGACCACCATGCTTGACAGTTGGTATGAGGTGTTTGTGCTTGTTTTTTGCCAAACGTGACACTGTGCATTGTGACCAAACATCTACATTTTGGTCTCGTCTGTCCAAAGAAAAGTGTTCCTGAGGTCTTGTGGTTTCTTCAGATACAACTTTGCAAACTAAAGTGGTACTGCTGTGTTCTTTTTAGAAAGAAGATGATTTCTCCTGCCTACTCTTCTAAATGAGCCAAACATGTTCTGTCTTTTTCTAATTGTAGTGTTATAAACTTTTAATCTTTAAAGGGGTTTTCCGAGCTTTTCTAAACGTATGACCTATCCTCTGGATTAGAGGTGAGCACATCTTAAAAAAAATTACTTCGGCGATTAATCGACGAATTTATAACACGATTCGGTCTTAATACAAATTTATTCGGTCGAAGTTGCGTTAAAAAATAAGACATAAAGTCTAAGCGTTGTTAAAAGTACACTACTGAACTAGTAACATAGTAACATAGTAACATAGTAATATAGTTTGTAAGGCCGAAAAAAGACATCTGTCCATCCAGTTCAGCCTGTTTTCCTACAAGTTGATCCAGGGGAAGGCAAAAAACCCTGTGAGGTAGAAGCCAATTTTCCTCACTTTAGGGGGAAAAATTCCTTCCCGACTCCAGTCAGGCAATCAGAATAACTCCCTGGATCAACGACCCCTCTCTAGTAACTATAACCTGTAATATTATTACCCTCCAGAAATACATCCAGGCCCTTCTTGAACTCTCTTAGTGAACTTACCATCACCACCTCCTCATGCAGAGAGTTCCATAGTCTCACTGCTCTTACCGTAAAGAATCCTCTTCTATGTTTATGTACAAACCTTCTTTCCTCCAGACGCAGAGGATGTCCCCTCGTCATGGTCACTGTCCTCGGGATAAATAGATGATGGGAGAGATCTCTGTACTGACCTCTGATATATTTATACATAGTTATTAGATCTCCCCTCAGTCGTCTTTTTTCTAAAGTGAATAACCCTAATTTTGATAATCTTTCTGGGTACTGTAGTCCACCCATTCCAGTTATTACTTTAGTTGGCCTCCTCTGAACCCTCTCCAGCTCTGCTATGTCTGCCTTGTTCACAGGAGCCCAGAACTGTACACAGTACTCCATATGTGGTCTGACTAGTGATTTGTAAAGTGGCAGGACTATGTTCTCATCACGGGCATCTATGCCTCTTTTGATGCAACCCATTATCTTATTGGCCTTGGCAGCAGCTGTCTGACACTGGTTTCTGCAGCTTAGTTTGCTGTTCACTAAAATTCCTAGGTCCTTTTCCATGTCAGAGTTACCCAATGCTTTACCATTTAGTATGTACTGGTGACTTGCATTATTCCTTCCCATATGCATAACCTTACATTTGTCAGTGTTAAACCTCATCTGCCACTTTTCTGCCCAAGCCTCCAGTCTATCCAGATCCTGCTGTAGCAGTGCACTGTCCTCTTCTGTGTTAATTACTTTACACAGTTTAGTGTCATCTGCAAAAATTGATATTTTACTGTGCAAGCTTTCTACAAGATCATTAATAAATATATTGAAGAGAATAGGACCCAATACAGACCCCTGTGGTACCCCACTAGTGACAGTGACCCAATCTGAGTATGTACCGTTAATAACCACCCTCTGTTTTCTATCACTAAGCCAGTTACTTACCCACATACAGACATTTTCTCCAAGGCCAAGCATTCTCATTTTGTATACTAACCTTTTATGTGGTACCGTGTCAAACGCTTTGGAGAAGTCCAAATATACGACATCCATTGAGTCGCCGTGGTCAAGTCTAGAACTTACCTCCTCATAGAAACTGATTAAATTGGTTTGACATGACCGATCCCTCATGAAGCCATGCTGATATGGAGTTATTTGCTTATTTTCATTGAGGTACTCCAAGATAGCATCTCTCAGAAAACCTTCAAACAGTTTACCCACAACAGAAGTTAAACTTACCGGCCTATAGTTCCCAGGCTCTGTTTTTGGACCCTTTTTGAATATTGGCACCACATTTGCTATGCGCCAATCCTGTGGAACACTCCCCGTCAGTATAGAGTCCTTAAATATCAGAAATAAGGGTCTGTCGATTACATTACTTAATTCTCTTAGGATACGGGGGTGTATGCCATCCGGTCCTGGTGATTTGTCTATTTTAATATTTTTAAGACGTTGCTGCACCTCTTCCTGGGTCAGAGAGGACACTTTTAAAGGGGAATTTACTTTTATACTCTGCATTTCATCTGACATTTTATTTTCCTCAGTGAATACAGTGGAGAAAAAGTTATTTAGCAGCTTCGCTTTCTCCTCATCGCTCTCTGCTACTCCCCCCTCATTACTCTGTAAGGGGCCCACACCTTCAGGTTTATACTTTTTAGTATTTATATAATTGAAGAACATTTTAGGGTTAGTTTTACTCTCTTTGGCGATTAATCTCTCGGTCTCGCAGTAACTGACTGCCTATGAATCCTTAGTATACTATTGACTCACGATTGCGCCATAAGTACGCACGTGCCGCACTAGGACGCAGCGTACAGTCCTCAGACGCAGTCCATATGAGCTAGAAAAGTAAGAAGCTAGCTATCCGGTTAAGTTCATAATTTACCAAACACACCATACAATAAGTGCATAATAGGACACATTGCAGTACTTGAAAAATACACACAATGGGCTAAAGTGTTTGAACGTTGCTGAACCTATAAGAACATTACTGCTAAAATACTGCAAAGACATCATTATTCAAACATTTTAGTGCAATCAATTTCACATTTGCAAGCATAAAAGGCTCAGATATTTATTTGAGTCTCTCCTCATAGCTGCTTGGCATAAAACACTGGATCATATAGTCCAAAATTCAATTGTAATCCACGTGAGGTAATTTTATAATCCAAACAGGTAACGTGTAATCCACATGGATAATATAAAATAGCAGCAAATAGAGAACCCTTTTTGCAAAGGGGTCTCCCAAATAACCTGAGAAAAGGGAGATAAGGAAAATAAGTGTGCTTAGGTGCAACTGGGAATTTTCTGCAGAATGGGGGAGGGGGGAGTCCTGACAAGCCATGTCGATCTGGGTGAAAGTCAAACAGGAGGCAATAAAAACAAGATAAATTAAAAACAAGTGCCAACTAGCTCTCACCCATTAGGTGCAGTCCATGTTGTGGCTCCCATATGTCCAGACCATGAGGTGTCCTTTAAATCAGCCAGACTGAAACAGCCAATTGTAGAAGGGTTCCTCAGATGAGGGACCTGAAGTCCTCCTCGATGCTTCTGCTGCTAAAAGACATAAGAGGATGCTCCTGCCTCCTGTAGGCCACACTGGCTGCCATTGTTGAGCTCCACTGCCCTCTACTGCTAGAATTTGGACTTGACCAAGTGGTGGTCACACTCGTGAGGGCTGCTGCCACTTGAGCCTTCACCTTTCCGGATACTCCTGCCGGGACAGCAGGGGTAAGGACTTCTGGCTGCAGCAGTTCAGGCAAGGCTGCACCCAATGAAGAACTGCCAGTTCCCTGGGCTGCTGCTGACTTCATTTTCCATGGTAGCTGGTACTAGATCACCGTGGGCTTGAAAGTGAAGGATGATGTAGTCAGCTGACCCAGGTGAAAGGACTGTGATGGTCGTGGTGGAAGTGGCAACCTAGGGATCAGAGGCTCCGGCTGTGGCTTTGGTTTCTCTCTAAAACAGAGGGTGCCATCTGGTGACTCTTGTAGGCAGTGCACACATCCTGCAGCTGCTGGATCATCCGGCCAGGTCTCGGCTAGCGAGCCAGATACCAGGGGCTTTGACAATAACGTTACCTCGGTAGCAAAAGGGCCTTTCAGGGATGCCATGGGGGTATATTCTACCTTATCCCCCACATATAGGCTGTGACGGGCTTGGGGCATGTAAGACTGTTTGACAGACCTGCGGCCCACAAAGTTCTCCTTCTCGTCCTCTTCGTCTGCAAGGTAGCCAGTGCCTCGCTCCACTGAAAACCAGAGGATGGTTCCTTTACGCCGTTCCAGCGTAGGGTCTCCCGGCTTCGGATAGTCAAGTACTTGGATGACCTAGTCTTCCACCGCTTTTTTATAATCCCATAGGGTCTGGACGTGGTCCGTCACTGATGCAGGCACAATGGGATTCTGCCACATGGAAGGTGTTCTCCTCCTTGGTGGCAGACTGAACATTCCAGCCGCCTCTGCCGCACCAGCCAGCATTGCGATGCGGCAGCTTCAATGCTCCTGCGATTCTCGGGATCACTTGTGCCACTCTGATCTCCTTGAGCCTCTCCGGTGGTTTGAGCTCGGTAACCCACACCATCTCTCCCCACTTTGGGCGTAGTTGTTTCGCCATGCTGTCTTGTTCACTGTTTGAACTGGAGAGGAGGGCGGAGTAATGAGGGAGAAGTCTTAACTCCCTATACTTGCAAATAGATAGTTCCTCGTGGGCCAGGCTGGTTTTTCCCGCTTATGAGGGGGGCGTATCTTCACTTTACCGCTCTTGAGGGGGCATATCATCATTTTCCCTCTTCAGGGGGACGGGGGGCAAGAAGAATGCGTATGTAGCGTGCGCAGCGTTAGCGTTACAAAATTTTACAAAAATAAGGAGGATTCGTAACAAATTTGCTCATCTCTACTCTGAATAGATCATCAGTATCTTATCAGTGGGGAAATGACACACGGGACCCCCACCAATCAGCTGTTTTAGAAGGCACCAGTGCTTGCAGTAGCGCTACAGCCTTTTCTCAGTTCACCAACCACAGCCCCATACATTGCATAGTGGCTGGGGCTGAGCTGCACATTTGACCAATGAGCGTGATATCATATGGCCAAAGGAAAGCTGATAGAAGGCTGCAGAGCTACTGTGAGCACCAGTACCTTCTCAAACAGTGAGGGTCTGAGGTGTTGGCCCCTTTAACATGCTGAGGCCTGTAGAGTCTTAGAGATATGTCTTGGTTTTTTTGCAATTTTTCCTAGCATTGCACAGCCTGAACTTGGGTTGAATTTGCTGGAATGCTCATGCCTGGGAAGATTGTAATTCATCTTGAATCTAGGACCTTTCCTAGACTGATGAGCAGCAACAATTTCTTCTCTAAGATCATTGTTGATCTTTCTTCCTTGGCATTGTGCTAACACATACCTGAATGGTCCAAACTAGGGATGAGCGAATTTCTTGAAAATTCGATTCGGCTGATTCCCCGAATTTTATCAAAACATTTGCTTCTTGACGAACTACTACATGACGAAGCGCATTTTTTTGTAAGTAGTGGGTGCAATGACGGGGAGCTGCGATAGCGCTGCCCCCGTCATTGTACCCCTCAGATGCCGCGTTCATACATGATTGGGCGTCTGAGTGTAAAAACAGTGTAAAATAAACATTAAAAAATACATTAAATCAAACTTACCTCCTCCATTTGCTCATGACGGGCCGGCCGACACCATCTTGCTTGAAGATCTGGAGCGAAATCTCGCGCGGCACGTGGTTGCATCATCATGCAGGCCGGCTTGGTGACGTCATACGTCACTACGCGCGGAATTTCGCCCGGGATCTTCAATCAAGGTGGCAGCTGGCGGCCCGTCGCGAGCAAATGGAGGAGGTAAGTATGGATTTTTTTATTTTTCTTTGGTTTCCATTGGATGATGGATTACTTTAAAAAGTTACCCTTAAAGGGAACCTGTCATCTCCGAAACACCCCCTGAACTAGAGTAAGCGGTGTATAGTGTAAGTGGTGCTGAATCCGAATATGTAAGTTTTATCTTCATACTCACTTCCATTCCGACACTGTGCTCCCACAAACCTGCAGTAAAATGCATTGAGATGACTCTTCTTTGAGTCCTCTCCATTATGTGAGTGAGCACCGGTGTCCACTGAGTGCATTTTACTGCTGGTTTGTGGGAGCACAGCGTCGGAATGAAAACTGCAAAAACTTCTGCTTTTAGGTGGTCACACTTACTTATAATTAATTAATCAAGGACATTTAATTAGCAGTACTTGACTTCTGCTTATCCTCTTACTTTCTATGGAAGCAGCAATGATGTGCTTATTTTTTCATACACAGCTTAGTGTTTGTTAAATAAATAGTGACATGGTGTAATTTGTCATGTGTTGTTCATCTGGGGTTGTAATTACCTAATTTTAAGACCTTCTAAGGACCAGTTTTTTATGTTGTCATATGTAAACCAGTAAAATTCAAAGAGAGTGTTCTCGTTTTTCTCATGACTGTGTACTAGATATCATATATTTCCCTTAATTTGTTTAACATGGTACAAGTATCTGAGTGTGCCTTAAAGTATATGAAATTACTGTATATTTTTATTATAGGAATTACTAGAAATTACTTTTATGATGAATATTATTTAATTTTTTCCCCTCCCTTTAGGATATTGATCAAATGTAACAAAATTTAACTGTACATTATGACAGAATGCCAACAAACTTAAGTGTAACTTTTTAAAGTGATCCATCATCCAATGGAAACCAAAGAGAAATAACTTAACTAAAACAACTGCTAGATGTTAACAATATAATTATTATAAGTAGCAGAAAAAATGTGTAAAAGAAAGTTTCTGTGACTATCCACATATCAGTAAGAAAATGGAGAAGAAAAATTTGGATGGTGTTGTCAAGGTTAACTGCATTTGTCAGTGAAAGCGATATCAGGAAGCTGATGTTGCTGAGAAAAAGAAACATATCACAGGTAGAAAGGACTGTTGAAAAGTCCTACTGTGCCTTCACGGACATCATTTTGTAGTACTATGACACTTATTGGTTTCATTCAGCGGGCAGGTATAAAGGATCTATTCAGGTCTCAACACATAGATTTCAACACACATTGATGTACTGGAGACATAAGGTAGCTTTGACATCAGCTCGGACGATGATATCAAAACCAATTACTGAAAGGCTTGCTGACGGGATGATATGTGGATGCGGTACAGAGGTTATGTGTTGTTGTATGGAAGGTAAAAAGATGTTGATTGAAGCAAACTGATTAGATGACAGGGAGCATTCTGAAGATTACCCTTAGTTACAACATTAAACCATCAACATGCCATCATCTAACATGTGTAGAAGGCAGCATCATTCCTTTGAAAAATGAAATGGCCGTATCTGTAATTACCATTGCCTAAGGCTGCATATGCTTCACTTCAAACAATAAGGCATAAAAATAGCTCAGGTTATACAACATGTAATGCGAATATTATCATGTATGTATGCATAAGTATTACTTTCATCAGGTATGATTTATATTAAGGTCAAAAGACTCATATCAGATAACGTTTTAGGGACAAAGTCTATTTGATGGTACAGTATGGTCTCCTAGAAGTCTATGGATGCCTTATCTCATGCACCACTGAGGTTATAAGAAGCCATAATAGGATCATGGGCAAGAGAACTTGCAATGTGTTTGAGTTTGTATACTTTTCAAATAATTACAATAAAAATACAAATTAGCTAGTCTCATGAGTGTATATTGAGTATGATCAAATTACATATCATTGGTTTCACATCATAGCATCTGATGGGTAATTCAGAAGCAACGTAACTGCAAAACATCCATTACCATTGTAAAGGTCTTTTGAGCCTTATATAAAAATGATGTTTTGTGGAGACCCTATTAGTATCATTGACCAGTTAAAGTTCTTTCTTTCATACCTTATGCCTGTAAGTGCATTCACTACTTTAGTCTTTTAAGCTCACAAGCCAATGAATTGTAGTTATATTTGCGTGAATATATGGTTTTGAAATTCTGCATAATATTTTATTGTTATTTAATATAAACCATACTGGCCGGGAGACATTGAGGACCATCAGCTGATGACCATATGGTACTTGTTATTTTGTCAGCAGATTTAGTAGAAATCAGCAGGATGTATAAAAACCTTGGTAGTACTTTTTGTGTAAATTTTCCCATCTCTTCTGATATTTTTTCACATTTTTCACATAAACTATACTAGTACCCATACATATGAAGTCATTTTTTCTGCCCCATATCATAGATATTTTGAATTCTACACATAATTCTGCAACCAGTTAAAAAACATGTTGCATAGCCCCTGCATAAAGGGATTGTCCAAGAGTTTATGAAATTACTCTAAATTTTAAATCCTCCACTACTATAGAGTCGGAGCCCAGAGCAGAGGCAGCAGAGGAGTTAACTGTTGAGGTTTTTTTTCATTTTTTTTTTAATTATTTTGTAAAATTTCCTGAAAAAAGCCTACACAACTCATTTAAGTGACCATTGTGGGTCACTAGGACATCACCTACACGAATACTTTTATTCTATACTAAAAATAAAGATGTTTAAAGGTTGGTATGAGGTGGTTTGTTGTCAAACCCAAAAATATCCATGTTTACTTACATGTCTGGAATTTAATCCCCCTCTGGTCATCTGTTTCTCCTTCTACGCAAAGGGTTGCCACAGCAACCTAGCATGCAACGATTAAGTTATCGCACCCTCTTATTTAAGCCAAGCTCAGGCAATGGGATGTCGCCTCAGGTATGTAACCAGCATCCCCAACTCTATACAACTCTACTACTGTCTCCTGAACACAGATACTAGTATTTAGCTCAGCTATTCAGCCTCTGGTAAGTAGCTTCATCTACTCCGCTGTATCAACTCTGATACTTCATTCAGGTGCATCAGCTCCACTGCAGCAACTCTGCAACACCAACTCTGCTACTCAACCTAGCTACATCAACACTTTTATAGTGGTTTCCATATATCTCTGCTATATCCCTCCACTTCACCAATGTCCAGTCACCACTGCTATGTGAGCCTGCTACTCCAGTCCTCTGTTCAATTCCACTGCATCAGTTCTACAGTTGAGTTACACCAACATCTCAACTCTGTTACATCCATCCATCTGCCCTGCTGTCACGACATTGCCTTTCTGTGAGCATGAGGACCTGCTCTTCTGAAAAACCGGCTTAGAGAATCAACCTCTCCAGGTGAGAACTAATTATTTATTTTTCATTTCACAAGTGATGAACTAATTAAAGGGGTTTTCCGTTTTTTCCAGTATCTGATAGTTGGGGGTCCAACAACCGGTACCCCTGCTGATCAGCTGTTTGAGAAGGTACCAGTACTCCTGTGAGTGCCGCTGCCTTCTCCCCACTCACCAAGCACAGCGCCATGTACTGTATAGTGGCTGTGCTTGGTATCGCGCTCAGCCCCTTTCACTTGAATGGGGCTGAGCTGCTCCTAGGTCACATGACCAATGAACGTGACGTCACTGGCCTAGGAAAAGTTGAGAGAAGGCCGTGGCGCTCACGGGGGTGCCGTTGCCTTCTCAAAGAGCTGATTGGTGGGTGTCCCAGGTTTTGGTCATCAGTAGTTAAATCCCGGAAAAAACATTTAAATTTAATTAAAAAAAGGATTTAGTTGCTTTGAAAACACGCAGTACATTTCATGCATTGGGAAAGTACAGTTGCACATAGGACTAGTTTTTCCATGATTAATGTAAAAAATCATAATAAGACATACTTGACAATCTCTCTAACAAAGCTTGAGCACTGGACCTGTCCTTGCAATTAGAAAAGTATTGTTATCCAGGTGTTGGTTTTAGAAATGTCAAATATTTTTCTGGAACAACCCCTTTAATCTAAGAATTTATATGCAAATATATTTTCAAAATTTAGATGATTAAGTGCGATTTTTGTCTGCCTGTTCTAGTTGGGAATTACAATTAACACTTTAAAATATACCACTAGAAAGAATAAATACTTATACATGATTACCGTTTCACGATGAACATTCTGATATTGCAACGCTTTTAGGGTTAGATATGCCTACCAGAGAAACAAAGAATCGGGCTCTGACATAATAATGCATCAAAATACATTAAGTCCCCAGAAGTCTAACAGAAGACAGAAGTCCACTTGGAGCTGACGAGAGTGAAGAGTGAAGCACTTCTCCTTAGGGTCAATTTGGTTAATTTCTAAATAGCCTATTTGATTTCATTATTATTATCTCCTGTTGGTAAGCATGTGTATCAATTGATTTTAATGTGTTTATTTACGCAACCATGTATTTCCACTAGTATTGTAGGTCAGGGGAAAAACAACTGAAACATGCATGACTGTGGTCTAGGTACAGACTAAACTGGCTATTGAAGTCTATGAGTCTGTGAAAAAAACTGAACATGGGTGGCATCTGTGTTTTGTCAGTGGTTTCCACTGAGCATTGGTTGGAGATGATGTGGAAATCCCCTTTTAAGTCTAGAAGTGCACATGGAATATGGATGACACAAAGAAGGCAAAAAATAGACAAAGGAAACAGCCGCAGACCTTTCATGAACATCTTCATTGATCAAACACTGAGCCTTATGCGAATAGACCTAAAGGTAAATTACAATTGGGCTTGCACAGATTGGTGGGCCCAAAAACTCTAGTCATAACTAAACATCCTGGTCAATGTTACATGGCTAAATGTTTTCATCTTTGGCCACTTTCATTTCTACTTTCCAGTTTGTTTGTTTCACTTTTTTAACATACAACAAGAATGCATGCAAAATATGCACAAATATCCATGTTACCTAAACATTTTTACAGCCTCAAATAATAAAAAAGTAGTGCAATAAAATGTATTCTACTTACATTCACTTTAAAATTAATTATAGTTAGGCTTATCAAAAAACATGGTTTAAAATCAATATAGAAAAAATGAAATGACTTTTTATGACTTGGGGCTCTAAGATTATGGGTGATCCATAGAGATTTGCTGGGCTGTGTAGAATAAAAAAGAATTGTATGAAACAAATCTGTGGAATGAGAATATAATGAACCGAGTGCTCAACAAATATATCACACTATAAAATAAGCTGTCAAGAAGCACCTACTGCTTGGGCATGTTCATACCACATGATGTAGTATGTAAACATCTTCTAAAGCTAATGCTAACAGGGTAATAGGAAATGTGACAGTCCAGGGAGATTTACTTCCTGATTCTTATTTGCTTTCCTAACTAGCCACAGAGCAAAAAGATACTTTAAAGACAACTACAAAGCAGAAGAAAAATGGCACCTCTGGCTATTGGTTGTTGAACTCTGAACCCTGGACTTGCTCGGGTAATGAATTTTCAAAGCTAATACAACAAGATGGCAGGAATTGCTAGTTTCTTTCAAGCAATGAAGAACGTGCCATAGAAAAATAGTGTAATATATACAGTACAGCACTGGTCTTGTAATTGGAGCCACAGTTATTAAGGTCATTTTTGAAATATGTATATCTGCTCTGTGACCTCCAGGTCATACCTGCTCAGTTTACTCTTTAACTTGAAAGCTGTTTTTACATTATTACTGACAACACAGTGAAAGAGAAACGTTACCCAAAGAGGATACTGTCTGGACCGAAATATCATTAGTCATTTTGTTGACATTTTGATTAATGCTTCCTTATTACCTTATTGTATTACTTCACCTCATGCTTGCATTTGGATTTAAATTTACTTTATGGTTTATGTTATCATTTGGCATTTGTAAGTATATTTTAACTATGTTTTTACAGTATTATAAACTTGTGAAAATATTGTTGGGTGTTGTTTAGTTCTAGCACATGGACTGCCTGAAGATGCAACAATTTATTAACAGGTCGGTGCCTCTTAATACATTTTGTGCAATCTGCACCAATGGACTTTATACTAAAACTGATGTTTTGTAAACCCTCTCTGTTTCACCATTCCATAAATGATAGAGCTTGTTCTGGTCCATTTCGCAGACAAGAGCAGACCTTTATATTAATACGAGTGCGACAAATATGGAATGCACACAGACGGTATCTGTGTTTTGAGGACCTATTGTTTGCTGACCGATACGGACATGGTGGTGTTAATGAAGCCTTACTTCTTTGTAGACTAAAGAAATGTAAAATTGGGCTACCAGAGCTCTGAAGAACAGGATTGAATATAGATGCTTTCGGAAAGTCTACATATCCTTTCAATATTTTGCACATTTTGTTATTTCGCAAACCTTATGCTAAAATAAAAACAAATTCAAGTTTTTACCCATTATTCGGCACTTAATATCCTATAAAGGCAAAGTGAAAACAGAATGTTCAAAATCTCTATTAAATTATTGAAAAAGAAAAAAAAAATAAAGACTTGCACTGACATAAGTATTTAGTAGAGATGAGCGAACATGCTCTTCCGAGCTTGGTGCTCGTTCGAGCATTAGGGTATTCACATATGCTCGCTACTCGGACAACCATATCGCGATCCTCGAGGAAATGGCATCTTCCTCTTCATGCATGTTAGGCGCCTTTTCTCAGCCAATCAACATGCAGGAGAGTCTTTGGTACCTCCTAGCATCACATGGGGCCCCTACAAGTCGATAGCAGGGATTGGCTGGCCAGATCAGATGACCTGGGAATATAAAAATCTGGTCCCGCACTGCTCGCGTCAGAAGCCGCCTGCATGAGATTAGGGATAGAGCTGCTGTCTGTCAGGGAGAGTGTTAGGGCCTGAATTTAGATGTTGGTTAGGCAGGAATCATGCTCAAAGAACCCAACAGCCCTTCTAAGGGCTGCAAGCACCTTTTTTTTTTGGTCTCCTCCTGGCTGCTGGCTGGGACTTGTAGTGCAGCTACCGCCATCTTGGCTGCACACTGTGCACAGCGACTGGCGGCAGAAGGGACAGCACATGGTCCACACAGACCCAAAAGAAATTGCCCAAAGTCCTCTCAGTACGCATTTTTGCTGCTGCTGCTGTACCTTGGCTTGCTGGGATCTGTAGTGCAGTCTAGGGAATACGTTTTTTCTATCATTTGTATACACTACAGTCCAGTGAACAATTATGTAGTGTACTGTACAGTAGCGTCAGTCTAGGGAATACGCTTTTTCTATCATTTCTATACACTACAGTCCAGTGAACAATTATGTAGTGTACTGTACAGTAGCGTCAGTCTAGGGAATACGTTTTTTCTCTCAGTTATATATACTATAGTCCAGTGAACAATTCTGTAGTGTGCTGTACAGCAGCATCAGTCTAAAAAATGCGTATTTTCTGTTATATGTACTACAGTCCAGTGAAAAACGGAGTGGATAGCGGTAACATAGCCGCCATTTAAAGACTATGTTTTTTTCTCAGCTATATGCATTACAGTCCAGTGAAAAATGTAGTGGTTTGCGGTAACATAGCCGCCATTTAAAGACTACGTTTTTTTCTAATTTATATATACTACAGTCCAGTGAACAATTCTGTAGTGTGCTGTACAGCAGCGTTAGTCTATAAAATACGTATTTTCTCAGTTATATGTACTACAGTCCAGTGAAAAATGGAGTGGTTTGCGTTAAATTAGCCGCAGTCTAAATAATTCCTTTTTTTCTCTCAGTTATATATACTACAGTGCAGTGAACAATTCTGTCGTGTGCGGTATAGTAGCCACAATCTAGTGTTGACACCAACAAGTGACCAAGTTGGTTGAGGTAGCAGGTGAAGCACATAAAATGTTACACTGACACAGCATGGCGGTGAACCCAGAGTGACTAAGTTAGTTGAGGTAGCAGGTGAAGCACATAAAATTTTACACTGACACAGCATGGCAGTGAACCCAGAGTGACCAAGTTACACTCAGGTAGCAGGTGAAGCACATAAAATTTTACACTGACACAGCATGGCGGTGAACCCAGAGTGACCAAGTTACACTCAGGTAGCAGGTGAAGCACATTAAATTTTACACTGACACAGCATGGCGGTGAACCCAGAGTGACCAAGTTACACTCAGGTAGCAGGTGAAGCACATTAAATTTTACACTGACACAGCATGGCGGTGACACTACCAATACCTTGGCCAGACTGAGATTGCAGTCAAATGGCTGTAGGTGAGCCTCCCAAAAATTTGTTTTGGAGTGTCTGAAGTTGACCTTCCTAAAAAATTGTTTTGGAGTGTCTGTAGTTGACCCTCCTATAAAATAGTTTTGGAGTGTCTGTAGTTGACCCTTCTATAAAATTGTTTTTGAGTGTCTATAGTTGGAGAGAGGGCCTGCAGGTGGCCTTCCGTAAACATTGTTTGTAAAGAGCGTCAGTTGGCCCTCAGAAACATTGCCTGTTGGCTCAGCGTTTGTGTGCAAAGAGGAGGAGGAGGAGGAGAGGATACATAAAGAATCTTCATGTTCAGCTGCTTTCCCCCGGTGGAGATTTGCATTCCGGTGAAATCCAGGCTTTATTCATTTCAATAATTGTCAGCCTGTCAGCACTGTCAGTTGACAGGTGGGTACGCTTATCAGTGATGATGCCACCAGCTGCACTGAAGACCCGCTCTGACAACACGCTAGCGGCAGGGCAGGCCAGCACCTCCAAGGCGTACAGCGCCAGTTCGGGTAATGTATTCAGCTTTTCAACCCAGTAGTTGTATGGAGCAGAGTGATCACGCAGGATGTTGGTATGGTCAGCTAGGTACTCCCTCACCATCTTTCTGAACAGCTTCCCCCTACTGGGGGACGGCTGACATAGTCTTGCTGGCATGCCATAAAACTGGCAAAGGCCTTGGAGAGTGTTCCCCTTGACAAGCTGCCTGCTCCCCTCCTCTCCCCCGCTAGTTGGCCCACAGAACTACGTCCTCTGCTGCTAGCAGTGTCAGATGGGAAGGATAGTTTCAGCTTGTGCACCAGGGACTGTTGATATTGATTCACTCTCATACTCCTTTCCTCTACAGGAATGAGAGTGGAAAAGTTCTGCTTGTACCTGGGGTCCAGGAGGGTGAACACCCAGTAATCGGTGTTGTCAAAAATGCTTCTAACGCGAGGGTCACGGGAAAGGCAGCCTAACATGAAGTCAGCCATGTGCGCCAGAGTCCCAAAACGCAAAAATTTCCTTTCCTCAATAGGCTGACTCTCCATTTACTCCTACTCCAACTCCTCCTCTTCAGCCCATACGCGCTCAACAGATAAGAAGGAATGACAAGCGCAAGCCTCTGACTTCATGCTGAGCAGTGAGTTTTTCAGCAGACAAAGCAGCGGGATGGTGACGATGATAGTGGCAGCATCGCCGCTGACCATCTGTGTTGACTCCTCAAAGTTGCTTAACACCTGACAGATATCAGACATCCACGTCCACTCCTCATTGTAGACTTGAAGAAGCTGACTAACCTGACTACCAGTTCTAGTGGAAGTTGTCATCTGGCAGTCTACAATCGCTCTGCGCTGCTGGTAAACCCTGGCTAACATGTGTAATGTGTAATTCCATTGTGTGGGCACGTCGCACAACAGTCGGTGAGCAGTCAGTTGTAAACACCGTTGCACTGCCCTGAGAGTGCCAGCATCTGTGGTTGACTTGTGGAAATGCGCCCAGATGCGTCGCACCTTGGTGAGCTAATCAGACAAATTGGGGTAGGTCTTGAGGAACCGCTGAACTACAAGATTAAACATGTGGGCCAGGCAGGTTTTATATGCAGTGTTTATATGGGTTGCTGTTACTTTGGGAAATAGTATTGGTGTATAATGGCACATGTGTGAGCCTGCCGAGTTGCAGAGCCGCCACCAGGTTACGCCCGTTGTCACACACAACCATGCCTGGTTTGAGTTTCAGCGGCACCAGCGAAAGATCAGTCTGCGCTGTGATGCCCTGTAACAGCTCTTGGGCGTTGGGCCTCTTGTCACCTAAGCTCAGCAGTTTCAGCACCGCCAATTGGCACTTACCCACGGTAGTGCTGCTGCGACTAGAGATATCGACTGAAGGCGCCGTGCTCACAGATTGTATTTGAGAGTAGGAGGAGGACGAGGTGTTGGAGGAAGAGGCATAATAAGTCTGAGAAACCGTAACCGAGGTAGGCCCTGCAATCCTCGGTTTGGGCAGCACATGAGCGGCCCCAGGGTCAGACTCGGTCCCAGCCTCCACCAAGTTAACCCAATGTGCCGTCAGGGAGATATAGTGTCCCTGTCCGCCAACACTTGTCCACGTGTCCGTGGTTAGGTGGACCTCATCACTAACCGCGTTGGTCAGGGCACGGATGATGTTCTGTGACATGTGTTGTTGTAGGGCTGGGACGGCACATCGGGAAAAATAGTGGCGGCTGGGGACCATGTATCGAGGGACAGCCACCACCATCTGGTTGCGGAAAGCCTCAGTCTCTACCAGTCTATAGCGCAGCATCTCAAGGCTCAGCAGTTTGAAAATGTGGACGTTTAGGGCTTGTGCATATGGGTGGGTGGAATTGTATTTGTGCTTGCGCTCCAAATGTCTGATGCAAAGACAGCTGAAGGCTGCGCTGGGACACATTGGTGTAGGGTGTGAAGGATCGTGGAGGTGAAGGGGTGGTTGTAGGGCGGGAGGCGCTCGTCCCGGGGTCCTGGGCGGGGGGTTGACTCGCAAAGCCAGCATGTGACACAGGGGAAGGAGCAGTGGTGTGATCCGCAGGAGGTGAATGGCCTTGGTTCCACTGAGTCGGGTGTTTAGCACTCATATGCCTGCACATTCTGGTAGAGGTTAGGCTGGTAGTGGTGGCTCCCCTGCTGATCCTGGTGTGGCACAAGTTGCACACCACAGTGAGTCGGTCATCCTCACTTTCTTTAAAGAACCTCGAGACTTGCGAACATCTAGGCTCCGTGAAACAGTTGCTGATCTACTTGCTCTGGCCCTGCTTCTCCCTCTGGCCACCCCACTGCCTCTTACAACCTGTTCTGGTGCTGCACTTGCCTCCCCCTCAGAAGCACCTTCTTGACTAGGCTTACCAACCCAGCGCGGGTCAGTCGCCTCATCATCCACCTGCTTTTCCTCCGATTCCTCACTCTGCTCCCCCCTGGGACTTACTGCTCTGACAACAACGTCAATGTCTGACAACCGTGTCTCATCATCATCATCATCATCATCCGACACCTCTTGTTGCACTACTTGCACTAAGTCCACACTCTCATCACTTACAGACTGCGAAAGTTCTAAATTTTAGGCATCGGGACAGAGAGACTGCTCAGGTTGCTGTTGAGCAGTGGTTTGTGTCTCTGGGTAGGGTCCTGAAAAGAGTTCCTGTGAGTATGCCGGATCTGAATCCATATTTTCCATGGGGGGTGGAGACTGGTGGAAAGGCTGGGGGGAAGGAGGTTGAGCTGGAGGAGCCAGAGGTCTACTCCCTTGGCTAGCGTGGGTAGACTGCGTGGAAGACTGGGTGGTGGATAAATTACTGGAAGCATTATCCGCTATCCACGTCATCACCTGTTCGCACTGTTGTGGTTTCAATAGTGGTGTACCACATGACCCTGTAAGTTGCAAGATAAAGCTAGAGAGTGAAACTCTGCGGCGTTCCAATGCTCCCTCATCAGTAGGTACTGTGTCACCCTGCCCAGGACCACGGCCTCTGCCCCCCTACATCACTTGGACGCCCACGTCCTCGTCCTCGACCCTTAGCCCTTGGGTTCAACATTCTGTGTAATCACTAAACTGTAGAATTAATATCTGAGGCCAAAAACGTATTTTCTAGACTGCGGCTAGTGTACCACACACCACAGAATTTTTCACTGGACCGTATTAAATGTATCTGAGAGAAAAAATGTATTCTCTAGACTGCCGCTAGTGTACCGCACACCACACAATTTTTCACTGCACTGTAGGATATATGAATGAGAGAAAAAATGTATATTTTGTAGACTCCGGCTAGTGTGCAGAACACGACCGAATTTTGCACTGCACTGTAGGATATATGAATGAGAGAAGAAAATTAATATTTTCTAGATTCCGGCTAGTGTGCAGCACACGACAAAATTTTGCACTGCACTGTAGGATATATGACTGTGAGAAAAAAGGTATAAATTCTAGACTCCGGCTAGTGTGCACCACACGACAGAATTTTGCACTGCACTGTATAATATATAACTGAGAGAAAAAACGTAGACTTTAGACGGCGGCTATTGTACCACAAACCACTCAATTTTTCACTGCAATGTATGATATATAACTGAGAGAAAAAACGTATATTTTCTACACTCCGGCTAGTGTGCAGCACACGACAGAATTTTTCACTGCACTGTAGGATATATACCTGAGAGAAAAAACATGGTCTTTAGACTGCGACTATTGCACCGCAAACCACTCAGTTTTTCACTGCACTGTAGGGTATATAACTGAGAGAAAAAACTTATATTTTCTAGACTCCGGCTAGTGTGCAGCACACCACAGAATTTTGCACTGCACTGTAGTATATATAACTGATAGAAAAAATGTATATTTTGTATACTCCGGCTAGTGTACCGAACATCACACAATTTTTCACTGCACTGTAGGATATATGAATGACAGAAAAAACGTATATTTTGTAGACTCCGGCTAGTGTGCAGCACACGACAGAATTTTTCACTGCACTGTAGTATATATGACTGAGAGAAAAAACGCATATTTTCTAGACTCCGGCTAGCGTAACGCCCACCACACAATTTTTCACTGGACTGTAGTATATATAAAAGTGATAGAAAAAAAACATTTTTCTAGACTGCGGCTACTGTACCGCACACCACAGAATTGTTTACTGAACTGTAGTCACCGCCATGCTTTGTCCGGCTAAATTTTTTTGGGGTTCAGCTGCTATGTTAGTCTAACCAAGCCACTCTGGGGTTCACTGCCAAGCTGTAAACTGCAATCTCAATCTTAACAAGTCATCCTGAGGTTCACCCCCATGCTATAAACTGCAATCTCAGTGTGCGTGTTTGCCCGTCTGGGATTGGGAGAGCTGGGCACTGTGCTGGGAGAACTTTGTGTACGCTGTGGACTACTGGGTGGGTGCGGAGAGGGAGACGCTTATGCCTGCGTCGTGGGGCATGGACCTTCGTTGCACCTAGTTGGGTGCTTTACTAACATGTGATGGGCATGTGCCTTGTCCATCTTAGTCTGGGTCAGCACAATTGTCTTGAGGGTCATCACCAGGCTGTTGCCTATAATTTGGCGTAATGGTACGATTAGGCAGCCTCAGAGGCATCCATGCATGCTGCCCCTGCTGTTTCCTGTCCATTTCCGTGGTGTTTCCATCATTTTCTGAAGTTTACAGGTTTTCAGGCAACCTTCCCTGTGCAGAGCTTTGGTCCCCTGCAAAAAATGCTCGAGTCTCCCATTGACTTCAATGGGGTTCGCTATTCGAAATGAGCAGCTTAGCATTTTAGTGCTCGCTCATGTCTAGTATTTAGACCTTTTACTCAGTACTTGGTTGAAGTGATCACAGCTTCCAGTCTTCTTGGGTATGAAGCTACAAGGCTTGCACACCTGGATATTGCAATTTTCTGCCATTCTTTTCTGCAGATCAAGCTCTGTCAGTTTAGATGGGGATTATTGTTGGACAGCCATTTTGAGATCTTTCAAGAGAAATTTGATTGGGTTCAAGCTGGGTCACTCAAGGACAGTCACAAAGTTGTTCCTAAGCCATGCTTGTGTTGTCTTGGCTGTGTGCTTAGGGTCATTGTCTTGTTGTAAGGTAAACCTTTATCCTAGTCTGAGTTCCAGAGCACTCTAGATCAGGTTTTCATTAAGAATATCTCCATACAGCTTTCCCTCAACTCTGACCAGGATTCTTGCCCCTGCTGCCAAAAAACACCCCCAGGGAATGATGCTGCCACCACTATGCTTTAATATAGTGATGTTATTGAGAAAATGATCAGCAATACATGGTTTCCTCCAGACATGACGCTTAAAACTGAGCCAAGAAAGTTCAACCTTGGTTTTATCAGAACACATAATCTTGTTTCTCACAGTCTGAGAGCCCATTAGGTGCTTTTTTGCAAACTCCATATGGGCTTTTATGTGTTCTTCTAAGGAACTGCTGCTTTCTGGCAACTTTGCCATAAAGCTCAGATTAGTGGAGTTGAGTGCTGCAATGATGGTCAGACTTTTAGAAGTTTCTTCCATCTGCATACTGGATCTTAGGAGCTTAACCAGAGTAACCATTTTCTTGGTCACCTCTCGTAAAAAGTCCAGCTGTAAGAAGAGTGCTGGTTGTTCTAAACTTCTTCCGTTTAACAATTATGGAAGCTACTGTGCTCCTGGGAACTTTCAATTCAGCTAAATTTTTTATATCCTTCTCCAGATTTGTGTCTCCACTAAAGATGAGCGAGCATATTCGTCCGAGCTTGGTGCTCGTTCGAGTATTACGGTACTCGTAAGTGTTCGCTGCTCGGACGAGTATCTCGCCATGCTCTAGGAAATGGCAACTTCCGCATTGTGCATTTTTGGCGCCTAAAAACTCAGCCAATCACAAGCCAGGAGACTCTGCGGTACACCCAGCATCATGTGGGGCCCTTACATGTCGATAGCAGGGGTTGGCTGGCCTGATCAGGTGACCCTGGAATATACTATTGACTGGCCGCGGTGCTCGGCTCAGATGCTGTCTGGATGTCATTAGGGATAGAGCTGCTGCGTTTCAGGGAGAGTGTTAGGGCCTGCATTTAGTTCTTTGTTAGGCAGGAGTGATCTCCCAAGAACCCAACAGCCCTTCTAAGGGCTACAAGAATTTTTTTTTGTCTCCTGGCTTGGCTGGCTGGCACTAGTAGTGCAGCTATCGCCATATATAACCCCTTTTTTTTAATGTTATATCTCAGTGATACAAATCCATTTCACACAGCAGTGTGGAACTATTCTGTGTGTCACAGTTCAGTACACTCACTACAATCCGTATTTTCTGTCCAGGTTCTGTACGTAACTTAATCCAACCGGGTCTTTTGCTCTCACGTATATAGCTTGCTCCCAAAAATCTCTGTGCGACATTTGTCTGGGTTGCAGTCAAAATAGCCACCGTCAGCAGTGTGTGAGTTAGCTATATGATAGTTTCTGCACGTCACGTTCCAAAAAAAACAAACTAAAAAAAAATAAATAAAAAAAAATATAAAAAATAGTTTTTTTGTTGTTTTAGCTCAGTGATACAAACCCATTTCACACAGCAGTGTGGAACCATTCTGTGTGTCACAGTTCAGTACACTCAATACAATCCGTATTTTCTGTACAGGTGACACTTTCTGTACGTAACTTAATCCAACAGGGTCTTTTGCTCTCACGTATATAGCTTGATCCCAAAAATCTCTGTGCGACATTTGTCTGGGTCGCAGTCAAAATAGCCACCGTCAGCAGGGTGTGAGTTAGCTCTATGATAGTTTCTGCACGTCACGTTCCAAAAAAAATCAAAACTAAAAAAAAACAAAAAAAATACATAAAAAAATAGTTTTTTGTTGTTTTAGATCAGTGATACAAATCCATTTCACACAGCAGTGTGGAACCATTCTGTGTGTCACAGTTCAGTACACTCACTACAATCCTTATTTTCTGTCCTTGTGACACTTTCTGTACGTCACTTAATCCAACCGGGTCTTTTACTTTCACGTATATAGCTTGATCCCAAAAATCTCAGTGCGACATTTGTCTGGGTCGCAGTCAAAATAGCCACCGTCAGCAGGGTGTGAGTTAGCTCTACGATAGTTTTTGCACGTCACGTTCCAAAAAAAACAAAACTAAAAAAACATATATAAAAAAATATATAAAAAAATAGTTTTTTTTGTTGTTTTAGCTCAGTGATACAAATCCATTTCACACAGCAGTGTGGAACCATTCTGTGTGTCACAGTTCAGTACACTCACTACAATCCGTATTTTCTGTCCAGGTGACACTTTCTATACGTCACTTAATCCAACCGGGTCTTTTGCTTTCACGTATATAGCTTGATCCCAAAAATCTCAGTGCGACATTTGTCTGGGTCGCAGTAAAAATAGCCACCGTCAGCAGGATGGGAGTTAGCTCTACGATAGTTTCTGCACGTCACGTTCCAAAAAAAAAAAAAACTAAAAAAAAAAATTTAAAAAAAAATATATAAAAAAATAGTTTTTTTGTTATTTTAGCTCAGTGATACAAATCCATTTCACACAGCTGCGTGGAACCATTCTGTGTGTCACAGTTCTGTACACTCACTACAATCCGTATTTTCTGTCCAGGTGACACTTTCTGTAAGTCACTTAATCCAACCGGGTCTTTTGCGCTCACGTATATAGCTTGATCTCAAAAATCTCTGTGCGACATTTGTCTGGGTCGCAGTCAAAATAGCCACCGTCAGCAGGGTGTAAGTTAGCTCTATGATAGTTTCTGCACGTCACGTTCCAAAAAAAAAACAAAACTAAAAAAAATATATAAAAAATAGTTTTTTTTATTGTTTTAGCTCAGTGATACAAACCCATTTCACACAGCAGTGTGGAACCATTCTGTGTGTCACAGTTCAGTACACTCAATACAATCCGTATTTTCTGTCCAGGTGACACTTTCTGTACGTAACTTAATCCAACAGGGTCTTTTGCTCTCACAGTATATAGCTTGATCCCAAAAATCTCTGTGCGACATTTGTCTGGGTCGCAGTCAAAATAGCCACCGTCAGCAGGGTGTGAGTTAGCTCTACGATAGTTTCTGCACGTCACGTTCCAAAAAAAATCAAAACTAAAAAAAAACAAAAAAAATACATAAAAAAATAGTTTTTTTGTTGTTTTAGATCAGTGATACAAATCCATTTCACACAGCAGTGTGGAACCATTCTGTGTGTCACAGTTCAGTACACTCACTACAATCCTTATTTTCTGTCCTTGTGACACTTTCTGTACGTCACTTAATCCAACCGGGTCTTTTGCTTTCACGTATATAGCTTGATCTCAAAAATCTCTGTGCGACATTTGTCTGGGTCGCAGTCAAAATAGCCACCGTCAGCAGGGTGTGAGTTAGCTCTACGATAGTTTCTGCACGTCACGTTCCAAAAAAAAAACAAAACTAAAAAAAATATATATAAAAAAATATATAAAAAAATAGTTTTTTTTATTGTTTTAGCTCAGTGATACAAACCCATTTTCACACAGCAGTGTGGAACCATTCGTGTCACATCAGACACTCACTACAATCCGTA
>ONZH01013049.1:0-86459 GCA_900303285.1 Rhinella marina | reverse complement strand
AAATGTCACCCACTGAACGAACAGACAGATTAACTGTATTCATTTCCCTGTCACGTATGCAGTGCACGTGTATCTCATACCAAAAATGGGTATATGTCACCCACCAAACTAACAGACAGATTAACTATTATATTTCTGTGTCAGGGGTGCAAAGATGGTGCATTGTACCCACAAAAAATTGCTATAGGTCACCCACAGAATTAACAGCCAGATTAATTATTATATTTCTGTGTCAGGGGTGCAAAGCTGGTGTATTGCACCCACAAAAAATCACTATAGGTCACTCACCGAATAAATAGCCAGATGAAATTCCACTCTCCCTCACTTCAGCTGCCTGCTTCCTGTCCCTGCAATACTCAGAGCTGATGGGTGGTGCTACATGTGATCCAGCTTGTATAGAGGCTGGGTCACATGATGCACCGGCCAATCACAGCCATGCCATTACTAGGCATGGCTATGATGGCTTCTAAGTGCCCCTGGCTTAAAAGATTGTTGATTGGTTGCTCTGCAGCCTTTTAACAAGCTTTATGAAATGCCCGAACACCAAACTCGAACCTGAACTTTTGCGGCAAAGTTCGGGTTCAGGTCCAGGTCCCCAAACTTGCAACATTAGTGTCAAATTCTCAATCCAACTCTTCTCCCCAGCACTAAATACATTTTACATCCAGTGATGTCTCCTCCTCTGACGTAGATGTTATCTTTCCTCATTTTAAGCCCAGATGGCCATAATGACCCAGACCACCATGATGACTTCTTTCAGTCATGGCTTGTCTCTACACACTTTACCATACATACGTCTTAGGTTCCTCACTTTTCTATTATTCTCCCCAACCTGGTGCCCCAACAATAAGGCTCCCTATACGTCCTTCAGTAGAAATAATACTCCTCTATAAGGTACCGCTTTGGATCCCCCAGTAGAAATAAGGCCAATCTATAAACTTCTCCTATACACCCAGTATTAATTACAATCCCTGTAGAGGCCCCAGTAAGTATGCGACCCTGTAGTTCCCTTAGTATTTCAAATGTCCCCCTGTAGTTGTAATGCACCCTGTAGTACCTCTATAATTTATAATGCTCAACTGCAGTGCCTCCAGCATTTATAATGTCCCCTATCATCATAATGCTCACTTTGTAGTGCCCTCAGTATTTATAATGCCTCTTTAAAATGTCCTCTGTAGTTATAATGCACCCTGTAGCACCTTCATGATCTATAAATCACCCCTGCAGTGCCCCCAATATTTATAATGCCTCCCTGTAGTGCCCCCTGTAGTTATAATTCTCTCTGTAGTATTCCCAGAAATTATAATGCCCCAGCGCCTCCAGCATACAGTCCCATGTAAATAACAACACACCCTCCCCCAGCCGCCTGCAATAAACAGCCCCATGTAAGGCTACAAGCACATGAATGTAAAAAAAGCTGTTAAAAATAGGCCCACTGTCAGATCTTCATGGCCATTTTACAACCATTTGTGTATGCATTTTATGGTGATTTGGTCATTTTTAACGGCTGTTTTGCATCTGTTTTTAACGGCTATTAAAAACAGCCATTAAAAATGACCTTTATTGGTGTATCCCAACTCCTGCAGTATACATAGTGTCCCCATAGTGGCCACTATTGTAAATAATGCGCCCATAGTAGTCCCCAGCAAAAATTTTGTTCATCGTAGCACCCAGCATTAATAATGCCCCTCAGCATTTTTTTTGGACTGCCAACAAAAAAAAAATACTTACTATACCTCAGAATTTACATGCACAGGGACACATGCTCCTCACTGGTGGCAGCACAATCTGTGCACCCAGCATGGTCATATGATTTCATAGCAGGTCTTGCTGCATCTAGTAAGGAGTGAGTGTTCCCACACATGCAAGTCACTGAGGTATTTTTTTAACCTCTAAAATGCCATTTTCCCTCTTCTGTACCTGTTTTTATTGGCCGTTAGACAGGCATACTCCTTTAATTGATTGTAAAAATGGCAGTCTGATGACAGTCACCATATTTTTCTGACTGTAAGATGCAATGGACTATAAGATGCAGGGTTTGGAGGAGGAAAAAATATTTTCCATCAGACCCCAAAATCACACCCCAAGCTCCATTAGCCTCAGACCTCCTCAACCTCCATCAGTCTCAAATCAGACCCTCCCAGCCTCCATCAGCCCCCAACAGACTCCCCCAGCCTCAGATCAGATACTCCATCCTCCATTAGCCTCAGATAAGCTCCCCATCAGACCCGCCAGCCACCATCAGACTTAGATCAGACCGTGAATCAGACTCAGATGGGACCCCACAGCCCCCATCAGCCTAAGATCAGCCACATCAGACCCCCATCCCCCATCAGATAAAGATCAGACCCCCAATCAGATACTATTAGCCTCAGATCAGCCCCACTCAGCTTCAGATCAGATCCCCCATACACAGATCGGACCCCCAATCAGACCCTATCAGCCTCTGATTGGACCCTCCCCAGCCCCACTCAGCCTCAGATCGCACCCCCTTAACCCCCATCAGAACTCATATCAGACGTAAAAAAAAAACAAAAAACAAATTATATATATATATATATATATATATATATATATATATATATATATATATCTTAAACTTACCTAGCTTGCTGCAGACGGCACTGCATAACCAGGACTCACAGCTTCACAGCTTCATTACTTCTTCAGGGAGCCACTGTGTACTGTGACATGATGGCGTTCAGCGATCATTAGCATTCATTAGCATGTAAGATGCCTGCCACTTTCCCCCAATTTTGGAGGAAAAAAGTGCATCTTATAGTCTAAAAAATACAGTGCTTAAAAGGCCGTCACATGGCCATTTTTTCACGTTTGTGTGCGAATAGCCTAAATAACGTCACTCTCCTCTCTTTAGCCACTCTAAAATACAATCCCATGTAAATAACATCACTCCCTCCCCCAGCTACCTCCAAAATACAGTCCCATGTAAATAACATCACTTCCTCCTCCAGCCGCCTTTGACATACAGTTCCATATAAACAACATCACTCCCTCACCCAGCAGCCTCAAATATACAGCCCTGTGAAAATAACATCCCTCTCTCTCCTCAGTGCCTCAAACTTACAGTCCATGTAAATAACATCAAATGCTCCCTCCAACATACAGTCTCATGTAAACAACATTGTTTCTTCCCTCCAGCCCCCTCCAACACACAGCCCCGTGTAAATCACATCCCACCCCCAGTCACCTTTATTATACAGTCCCATGTAAATAACACGCAAATCTCCCTTCAGCCCTTTTAACATACAGTCTCAGGTAAAGAACTACAACTTACAGCATTTCTCTGGCTCTTGCATCCCTTCTTCACTTAACTCTCTTGTCACATGATGTCTTCACAGGTTTTTCGCCACCATCTCTGTTCTTCACTGCTGAGCTCAGTCCCTTCCTGCACTGATCACATGATGGTTACATCATGACAGGTCCTTCAACACCTCCGAGATCTGTCTCTAGCACTGATCATATGACGTCATCACAGGTCATTCAGCTCCTGCAGTGCAGGTCCTGGTCCATAGTCACTGCTTTTGCTATTGCAGAGCAGCCTAGCTAAACCTCTCCCTATCCCTGAGGCTCACAAAAGGGAATGTACAGCGCAGGCACAGGAAGCACCATAAAGAACACTTGTGTGAGATTTTGAAATCCTCCTCCATGAAGTCATGGGAGAGAGAGTGAAGCCTTGGAAGATTAAGGGAGGAGCAGAGCAGCGGACTTGGACACATTGAACACCAAAGCCTGCCAAGCTTGGCCACTTGGAACAGCAAAGCTCAACGAGCTTCAGCACATGGAAGTAGTGTTGAGTGAACTTGTGTTTCAAGTTCGGTGTACAAAGTTCGGGTTATCTATGAATTCCGTATTAGATTCCTCTACCACGGAATCCATAACAGAATTCTTAGATAACCGAACCGGAACACAAGTTCGCTCATCCATACTTGGGAGCCATTTCTAAGCAGAGTAAGAGTGCCTTCACACGTGGTGGAGAATTCCACCAGAAAATTCACATGTGCAGATTTTTACAAAGTTGTTGATTTTTTGGTGTGAATTATGGTAGGGATTTTGCTGCGGTTTTCTTGTATGAGAATCCATTCAATTCAATTGAAATTGGTTCTGCAATGGAAAATGTAGAGGAAAAATCTGCAACAAAATCTGTGCAGATCTCTGCCGAATCAAATTTCCCCTAAAATTGAATACAGAGATTCTCATATAAGAAATCCGCAACACAACATTATTTACACTGTAGAATGTGAATTCTGCAGCAGAACACAATTAAGGGATAGACAATTTTCATTCCCATAAGATAACATGGAGAAAGTCTTGATGTTGTGATTTTCTGGTGAAAAATTCTGCCATGTCTGAAGGCACCTTAAAAGTGCTTTTCCTCGACATTGAATAAATACTCATATTGCACACAGGTATGCTTGGAATGCTTTCACAAACTTCTAAGAGGCAATGCTGTTAGCTATGTTAGTGAAAATGATGAGACAGACTCCCTTTACGATTGGGCTTAAAGGCGCTACATCCTTTTTTTGTACAGTCATGGCCAAAAGTTTTGAGAATTATACAAATATTAATTTTTACAAAGTCTACTGCTTCAGTTTTTATAATGGCAATTTGCATATACTCCAGAATGTTATAAAGAGTGATCAGCTTAACAGCAATTACTTGCAAAGTCAATATTTGCCTAGAAAATGAACTTTATCCCACAAAACACATTTCAACATCATTGCAGCCCTGCCTTAAAAGGACCAGCTAACATCGTTTCAGTGATTGCTCCATTAACACAGGTGTGGGTGTTGATGAGGACAGGGCTGGAGATCAATCTGTCATGATTAAGTAAGAATGACACCACTGGGAACTTTAAAAGGAGGCTGGTGCTTGGCATCATTGTTTCTCTTCTGTTAACCATGGTTATCTCTAAAGAAACACGTGCAGTCATCATTGCACTGCACAAAAATTGCCTAACAGGGAAGAGTATCGCAGCTAGAAAGATTGCACCTCAGTCAACAATCTATTGCATCATCAAGAACTTCAAGGAGAGAGGTTCCATTGTTGCCAAAAAGGCTCCAGGGCGCCCAAGAAAGACCAGCAAGCGCCAGGACCGTCTCTTAAAAGTGTTTCAGCTGCGGGATCGGGCTACCAGCAGTGCAGAGCTTGCTCAGGAATGGCAGCAGGCAGGTGTGAGTGCATCTGCACGCACTGTGAGGCGGAGACTCTTGGAGCAAGGCCTGGTCTCAAGGAGGGCAGCAAAGAAGCCACTTCTCTCCAGAAAAAACATCAGGGACAGACTGATATTCTGCAAAAGGTACAGGGAGTGGACTACTGAGGACTGGGGTAAAGTCATTTTCTCTGATGAATCCCCTTTTCGATTGTTTGGGACATCTGGAAAACAGCTTATTCGGAGAAGACGAGGTGAGCGCTACCACCAGTCTTGTCTTATGCCAACTGTAAAGCATCCTGAAAAGTTGATTGAGAGCATGCCAGGGAGAATTGCAGAGGTCCTGAAGAAGAAGGGTCAACACTGCAAATATTGACTTGCTGCATTAACTCATTCTAACTGTCAATATAAGCTTTTGTTACTCATAATATGATTGCAATTATTAATTTCTGTATGTGATAAAAACATCTGACAAACACACATAAAAACCAGAGGGCAGGAGATCATGTGAAAATATAATATTTGTGTCATTCTCAAAACTTTTGGCCATGACTGTATATCATGAAATTACCACCCACAAAAAAAACTATCGGGAATCACTTGAACAGAAGGTTGTCTGGACAGCAAATACTCAATGATTATATTACAGATATGGCTCATTGAAGCTGAACATGTGGTGACATTTACCCTCAGATTAAACTTCTCCAATTGCTCCACAGTTGCCACAAAGCTGAGTAAATACAATAAGCTACACAATACGAACGACATACATTGCTGCTAAGATCTAAATGTGATTCCTCTGGACAAATAATAGGGCAACAGAATTACTTGACCTTAAATTCCCTAAAGACCCTATGTAGCTCCTATTCAATCTGCACCATATTTTAAATCAGTTTCCAAGCACACCCACTCATCTCTCCTGATTTATTTTCTCATTATCTTTTTCGAAAGCTGAGTTCTAATTATCATATTTACCCAAAATGTCCATGCCTACAAAAGATGGTAAAATCTTGGAAGAACAGGTGAGTCATAGACTCAGCTTGATTTAAAGAGTCACAAAAATTGTGAATCAAACACAGTGTTTGACAGAAATGAACAAAAATCCTAAGAAGAGCCTAAGTGATGGGGGCGACATTTATAAAAGTTGGTGCAGTCTATACAAGGATGGAATGACACTATAATGTGGAAAATTGAAAGACTGGTGTATCCCCTGTGTGCTTGAGTGAGGTCAGCCTAATTAAATAAAAGGCAAATGCCTCATAATGAATTAATAGCATCTCTGGCCCTCCATGAGCCAGAAACTCAAACTTACATTAGTTAGGAGCTGGTGTAGACTTTAGCTATAACTTCCGCCAGTTTCATAAATTATGCCAAATCCTTCAGGTTGTGGAGGCATTCCCTCCTTCTGCTAAGCCCTTAGGGTCTTGTCACTTTAGAAAAGTGGTGAGAAGCTCAAAAAGTTGAAAATATGGTACAAATATGGTGTGTGACATAATCTGCAACTTCTTAATAGCATAAAAGACTTCAGAATTATCATCATTCTATTTTGCCACATTTTAGTTAATAAATGCCAAAAGTATATAAAGAACTAGCAGAAGGACCCGGCTTTGCTATTTCATTTAATGTATGTGTGTGTCGTTAAAAGATATCGACAGAATCACCAATAACAGTGACCTATACAGCACACCGCCCCCTTAAAAGTGAACTCCACATCCCCCCATAATAGTGACCTCTGCAGTACCCCGCCCCTTAACAGTGAACGCCATCTATCCCTTAACATTGACTCCCCCACAGTGCCTCGCCTCCTTAGAATAGGACCTTCATAACAGCCCATACCCTTAACTTTGACCTTCACAGCAGCCCGCCCCTTTAACAGTGAGTATCACAACACCCCACTCCCTTGACAGTGACCTCCTCAGGGGCCCGCCCCTTAACACTGCCCTCCATAGGGGACCATCTCCTTATCTTTGACCTCCACAGCACCCTGTTCCCATAACAGTAACCTCCACAGTACCCCGCTCTCTTAACAGTGACCTCACAGTACCCTGCTACCTTAACAGTGACGTCCACAGCAGCTGCTCCTTTAATTGTGCCCCTGCCCCCTTAACAGTGACCTTCACAGTGCCCGCCCCTTTAACAGTGACCTACACAGTAGCTGCCCCTTTAAGAGTGTCCCCTGCCCCCTTAACAGTGACATCCACAGCGCCCTGCCCCTTTAAGGCTAGGGCTACACAATGACGTGTCGTGCAACGCATTTTGTTGCACCAATGTCACGCACCAATTTTCATAATGATAGGCTATAGTCTTGCACTGCGACTTATTGTGACATGCTGTGACTGTGACACGACAGTTGCAAAAAATCCACTGAAGACGGATTTTTGTGCAACTGTCGCGTCGCAGAATGTCGTAGTGCAACACTATAGACTATCATTCTAAAAATTGTTGTGTGATATTGGTGCGACATCAATGTCGCGTGACACATGTAGCATACCTCCCAACCGTCCTGGATACAGCAAGACAGTCCCAGATTACAGTGGCTGTCCCCCTGTCCTGGTACAGGGGAGGTATGTCCCGGTTTATGGCAGCTGTCTCTGAGTCCATAGCACAAATTTTTCCTGTTTCTCCATTTCCAAAGTTGGGAGGTATAATGTAGCAGTGTAGTTGAGCCCTATGTGTTGTGCGACTTATTGTCGTTGTGTAACCCAAGCCTAAAGCTGACCTACAGCAGTGAAGGAAAATGGCTGGGTTGTTATGGAAACTTTATGTATGTGTGTAAGAAGCAGGCTGCACCAAGGCCTGTGGGAGGTAAGCACTGAATTGTGTTTGGAGCTATTTACATGAGCTCTTCAGCTGGCTGCTAATTACCTGGTTGGGTTGTTATGGAAACCTGCAGCAAAGCGGTGTGTATTTGCAGACTAAGGACCTGTGAGCTTCTATTGGCTGATAAGGGACATGTGACCGTGTGTATGGCAGTTGGGATTTAAAGAGAGAGACTTCCAGGCTAATATTGGCTAATGCAGGTCATTTTTCGGGAATATCTCGGGAACGGTACATCCTAGAGAGCTGAGACCCGGTCTAAAACCTTCCCGGACACCTGATGTACCTGTGTGCCGAATTTGGTGAAGATCAGTCCAGTAGTTTGGTCGCACATAAAGAACAGACAGACAGAAACTCATTTTTATATATATATATATAAGAGACTAGCAGAAGGACTCGGCTTCGCACGGGTATATTTCATCTATTTCATTTAATGTTTCTGTGTGTCGTTGCAGAGAGAAAATCACCCTCCCACCCATCACTGCAGCGGACAGAAGTTGATTTTTACCTGTAATTTTTGCAATCCCCGTTGACTGCGGAGTGGGAGGGGGCGTGGCATGGCCAAGTTGGGGGCGTGGCTTAGCAAGACCTGGGGCGGGGGTTTTAAGTCCTTCTTTTGTGGGTGGCCTGAATTATAGGTCGATGCCATGGTAATTTATGAGTAGCAGTGGAAGAAAACATCTTTTATTACTACTGAACGGTCTTAGTCTAAAATTAGTCTAAAACATAAGTTATATTTCTGGTAACCGGAATACCCCTTTAACAGTGTCATCCACAGCGCTCTGCCCCTTTAAACCAGTGAAGAGAAATGGCTGGGTTGTTATGGAAACCTGCACTAATCCTGTGTGTATATGTGGAGAGTATGGCAGTTGGGATTTGAAGAGAAAGGCTCCCAGGCTAATATTGGCTAATGCAGGTAATATTTTGGGAATATCCTGGGAACGGTACGTCCTAGAGATCTGAGACCCGGTCTAAAACCTTCCCGGACACCTGATGTACCTGTGTGCCGAATTTGGTGAAAATCGGTCCAGTCATTTGGTCGCGCATGAAGAACAGACAGACCGACAGACAGAAACTCATTTTTATAATATTAGGAGATAAGAGATATTTTGATCTTGTATTTCAGTAATCTGCAGGGGAGTGTGTGGAGAAGGACTGGAGTGGTAGTTATGGCTCTTAGGGTGGCCATAGTACACGGTGGCAATCTTCCACTCCAGCTCTTCCTGGGGCTGGACAGTGACAGGACGGCACATCCTTTCTTCCCTCAGGGCACTTCTTGGAGTTGGGGCCTGATGGTAGCTGGGGTGCCTCTGATGTTAGGTGTTTGTCTGGGTGCAGGACAGGAGAGCAGAAGGATTGGCTGGTGAATGGTGCTGTTAACCAGGCCAGATGGTGTCAATAAATAAGTCTCTTTACTAAAGCTCAGAATAGGAGTAATATTATATTCGGCAGTAATATGACACAGTTCCAAAACACTCTGAATAGCAGAATATGGACAGCAACAATGATAGTGGTGGTAGTAGTGTGTCTCTCTCCCTCTCTTTATAAAGTCATACAATGAGGTTCTTGTTAGGACTTTCTGGAGTTCTCAGACTAGAGTTGCAGAAACTTTGGATACGGGTTACCAATTCGCAGCTGCATAGCTAAAGACTCATGGTCCCTGGTTCAGCTTGAGCCCCCCCCCTTCCCTCAGTGGTTTGTGGCAAGGGACAAGGGTCCACCTAGTTTTTCTGCTGCCTAAGGCAAAAATTGAAATGGCACCCCCCATACCAAATTCTCAACCTTCTCCCTTTCCTCCAGCCAGACATACTTTGAAAACATGACATACAGCACTACAAAACATACAGGGTAATACAGTGCCACATACCTCCTAAAGTGACATCTCGTCTAATGTAAATGTTCTCTTTCCTCATCTTCTCCTTTCAGACTAGACCATCACGATTTCTTTCAGCCATCTCTGCAGAGCAGGGTTGTGGAGTTGGTAAGCCAAAGCCCCGACTCCAACTCCGAATCCTCAATTTCACCTAACTCCGACTCCGACTCCAACTCCAACTCCCTCATACATGACGCATGTTTAAGTGGTAACTGTTAACAAACTTTGCATAAATCAGTAGTACAGATACAGTGTATATATATATATATATATATATATATATATATATATATATATATATATTCCAGTATTAAGGAGAGGTAGGAGTAGAAGTCCTGTGGAGATAAGCGGTCTGAAAGGACTAAAAGAGTACAAATGGGAGAGCAGCGCTCATTGGTAGGGCCGCTATACAAATAGGGGGTAAAATGCAGGATTGCAGAGGCTCACCTTGTGCTAGGAGCACAACATCTAAAACTGCATGTAGCATATTGGTGCCGGTTTCTACTTTCACGCACAGACGTGCACAGCCAGGTACAGTGATAGAAAGAATAGGATAAGCGGCGGCACGGCCAGATGAGTCAGAAGTAGATCAATGTCCTTTATTAGTATCTCTTATAGCTTACGCATTACGGAGCCGAACAGGAACCTTCTTCAGACCAAAAAGCAGGTTCTGCCACTAGCCAGGAAACCTGAACACCTCTCCATCTCATAAGATAGGAACTATCAAGGTCTTCAATGTTTGGGACTACCCTCCTTCTTCCCCCAAAGGCATCCACTGAAATACTGGACCAACGTCTAACCAGCAAATAAACAGTCGCAAAATAAAGTTGAATTATGTAGTGTTACAACCCTATACCTGCCGATAATAAGAACAAAATAAAATATGGGTCTTGGGTTTTATGTATGCCTTACATTATTGATTATGCTAATATCTGATGGTTTTTAGGTAGGCTGATCCTAGGTAGGCATTAGAGGACAAGATATGAGTGAGTATAAAGTGAGTAGATGCATGGAACCAGCTTCCAAAAATGTGGTTTGAAAATCTACAGTAAATACATTTAAGCATGCATCAGATACAGTAATATATTTTAAGATTAAAATAAAAAGGAAATCATATAAGCGCAGATTAGATGGATCATGTGGTCTTCCATCATTCCTATTATACTGCCATAAAATAAATGGAAAAGACTGAATTAAGGCCAGGAGTGTGTAGAAGTCCGCTATGTTACCACAAGATGGCAGCAGATATCTTTACTAGCCTGAATTTGATTCTTTGTAGAATAATCGTAAGTAATATCTATAAAATAATAATTAAACAAGTGCACAATTTATGATATTACTACATTAGAAGACTATTTTGAACTCAGCAATTTATTTTTCCGAAATTGCTGTATTAAGCCTCATTCACACATCCGTGTCTGTGCTTAAATCCGTGAAAAGGTGGTCAGTTATGCCTCCGTGAAGCTGTCCGCAAAGGATCTGTGTTGGATCCATAAGCCATCTGTGTTTCACTGACACTGCACACTTGAAAAATAATTTTCAAAGCATCTTTTCTTAATGATCCGTGAAACATGGATGAAACACGGATGGCACCTGTGTTGTATACATAGTTTTCATGGACCCATAGACTATAATGGGCATGATGGATCCGTGAACATGGACAAAACAGAGCATGCGCCACAGACTGTGGTAGAAAACTAATAGTAACATAGTAACATAGTTTATAAGGCCGAAAAAAGACATCTGTCCATCCAGTTCGGCCTGTTTTCGTGTGAATACACACATTAAAATGAATGGGTATGTGTGCGGTCCATCAGAGGTCGCACTACATTTTTTCCGGAAGAGTAAAAATACTCCTCTGACCATTTTTGAGGAGTATTTTTAGCCGAGGAGGAGTATTAAAATTGCAGTTATTCATATATATTGTGACATACTGAAAGGTCTGTTGCTTGATGGAAGGTATTTTCCTCCCAGCATGTGCTGCTGGACTGATTGACGCCAGGTGAGGTCAAGCATCGGACTGGATTGTAGGTGCCAGTCCGGGCTTTGCTGACACCAAACAGTGTTAAAAGCCAGCTTAACCCTTTCAGTACCGGAGGTTTTTTCGGTCATGCATTTTCGTTTTGCGCTCCCTGCCTTCAAACAGCCATAACTCTTTTATTTTTCTGTTCACATAGCTGTATGAGGGCTTGTTTTTTGCGGGACAAGTTGTACTTTCCAACTCCACCATTTAATATTGCATATGGTGTAGTGGGAAGTGGGAAAAAAATTCCAAATCAGGTGAAATTGCAAAAAAAACGCTATTCTGCTACAGTTCTACGGGTTTCTTATTTACAGCGTTCGATGTGCATTAAAACTGACCCATTACTTTCATTCTACTGGTCAGTACGAATCCGGCAATACCTAATATGTATAGTTTTTCCTGCGTTTTGATAGTGAAAAAAAAGTTGCCCTTTTTTTTTTTTTTTTTTCCTTGTCATATCTTGACCCCTATAACTTTTTGGTATTTATGTGTACAGAGCTGTATGGGGGCTCATTTTTTGTGGGACAATCTGAAGATTTTATTGATACCATTCTGGGGTGTGTGTGACTTTTTGATCACTTTTTATTTAATTTTTTTAGAAAAAAAAAGCGACAAAAAACGGCAAATCGCCATTTGGACGCTTTTTTCCGCCACACAATTCGCCGTATTGGATTTTTTTTTATATATATTTTAAAAGTAAGGGCGTTTTCAGTCACGGTGATACCCATGATGTCTATATTTAGTGTTATTTAGGTATTTATTTTTTACTTATACGGAAAGGGGGGTGATTTGAACTTTTATATCTTTTTTATTTTTTATATATTTTTTTTAAAAAAAAATTTTTTTTTTTTTTTACTATTTGAAAGCTCTAATATGAACTTATATATTGTGGCTTTTTTTTTTTCTTTATGAGCAATCATGGATTTTCTAGACTCAGATAAATCCATGAATTGCTCATCTCTTATCCTGGCCTGCCATCTAGTGGCCAGAATAAGAATTGCACTTTGAAAACTGTAATCCTCACCAGCGAGGATTACAGTTTTCATACGGTGTACAGACACCCCGATTGGCCACACGGGGTGTCTGTACACCACCCGGAAGCGAAAGCTTCCGGGTTTAGATGCAACTAGATGCCGTGATCACGTGTGATCACGGCATCTAATCGCCCAGGAAGACGCCGCCAATGTAGTAAGTAGCGGCAAGTCTCTGCTGTTAGAAACAGCAGAGACCTGCCGGCCATGACGCCCGCCGCACCCGCGAGCGGGCGCCATGTGCCCGCATCGCCCCAGCGCCGTACATGTACGGCGCTGGTACTGTAAGGGTTAAAAGCCAAACTGAAGCAGAGTGAGGAGAGGAAGGCTGGAGACCTGTCTGGGAGGACAGAGGGGATTATATTTCTGTAAATGGACTCTTTATGCAGAACCTGCAGCATGGTGTGAATGAACACCAGGACTTTCAACTCAGGTGAAGTTGTTTTTGATGTACTGTTATACCTGCGTGTGTGAATAAAACATTGCAGTTGGATTGAGAACTGTTTTTTGTGCCTCTGTTCTGTGTCCGCTTACCCTGCCTACCAGAGCGAATCCCCACAATTGGTGGCTTGGAGCGGGCATACGCAGCAAGGCCGACGCAAAACCAGAATTTTTTTGTTTGTAATTTTTTCTGGGCACTGTTGTATGTCCTGGATTAAGCCTGCTAAGTTGCAACCAGTGTCACGGGACAAGATGGAGGCTGTAGTGAAAGCCCACGTAGAGGCTAGCCAGCAACAGCGGGAGGCTAATCAGCGACATCAAGAAACGAACGAGCTGCTGCTGCAACACGTGACGACCTTACAGAAGAAAGGAGAATCTCAGGGAGTCCACGATGTCCGGAAAGCAGTCCGCACAGCTATCCCCCAAAATGGCTCCAATGGATGACGTCAAGACCTATCTGGCGATGTTTGAGAAAGTGGCGGACTACAACAAAGTAAAGGGTGAGATCCTGGCGCGACTAGGGGTGAATGTGTTGGTTCAAGCCAAGCGGGTACATCAGTGGGAGTTTGACCCCACCAAGCCAGCAAGATTACAGTATTATGACTTAGTTCACCTGTTGCAAAAGTGGCTACAGCCCGAGGTACTAAATCCTGCTGCCATGCTGGACCGTGTGGTGGCTGATAAGTTCTGGAGGGCGTTGCCACAACCCCTCCAGCGCTGGGTTGGCTAGGTGTCCCCTGCTAGTGCCCTGGAGATGGAGGACCTGATAGAGCAGTATGGCGCTACAGAGGAACTCCAGAGGGGGGCTCTAGGGAAGGGAGTAATAAAACCCAGAAAATCCCCGCCCCAGACCCGGCGACCAGAGCTGAGAAAGACTGCTTGAGACATGCCCTTTCGGGATCTGGACACAATAATTTGCTGGCAGTGTCATGAGCCTGGCCATGTAAGGGCCGACTGTCCCCACCTGGTTGAGCCTATGGACACAAACTTTGGGTACCGACAGTCACTTTATGCCAGAAAGGTGTGTGAATCAGACACTCTAGAGACTCTCGATAACAAACATTTGTGTCAGGTGGAGGTAGGAGTCACTCCAGCGGTGGCTCTGCTGGACTCGGGGAGTCTGGTGACCCTTGTGAAGGCTACTCTGGTGCAACCCACTGAGTTTACTGGCCGGAAAGTTGGTGTATTCAGTATACATGGAGATTTAAAAGACTACCCCCACCGCTCTGGTATCTCTAAACACGGTTGCTGGCAGGTGGATCCATGAGGTGGCAGTGGCCACGAGCCTGCACCATGAGTTGATAATAGGAAGAGCCTTTCCGTTGTGGCCAGCTGTTATACCTACTGATCCCCAAGAGTTAGAGAAAGCTCCAGTGGAGAGGCCTGGCTCAGTCGGGGTGCTAGAACATAGGAAACCCAAGGCAGAGGGGCCAGAGGTAGGGGTGACAGCCACTCTGGTGGATGTGAGGGAGACAACCCCACTGAATGGAATAGGTAGGGGGCATATGAAGGCAGCTCAGCGACCCAAGAGGCGGGTCTATAATCAAGCACCTCGGGTCCGGAACTTTAGCCCGGGAGCTCGGGTCTTGGTTTTTGTGCCGCCTGTGGACAGTAAGTGCCAGGCTAGGTGGCAGGGGCCCTATGAGATATTGGAGAAAATAGGTAACGTAATTTACAGGGTACACCAGCCAGGTTGGCGGAAGCTGGAGCAGGTCTACCATGTCAACTTACTAAAGCCTTGGAAAGTTAGGGAGACTTGTGTTGAGAACAACCTGCAGTCGGTATGTTTAGGGAAAGAGATTCCAGCGCCTCTCTGTTGTAGGCAAAGCGGCTGCCACGGTACGTGTTGCTGACAGCATTTTCTCTAAGCATGCTCAGGGGGCCAGGGAGTTCATTAGTCGGGACACGGATGTGTTCTCAGACCTCCCTGGACGTACTTCCATAATCCGGCATGGTGTTGTCACAGAGCCCCAGGCGAAAGTCCGGTTAAAGGCATACCGGGTGCCCGGGGCTCGGCGACAAGTCATCTCGGAGGAAGCACGATACTTACCGGGTGTCATTGGAGTCATCAAACCCAGATGAATAAGATAGAAGCGATACGGAGTTGGCCACGGCCTGTCACCACCAGGCCAAAGAGAGGAATGCCCGGGTCACCAGATGACTCTTGTCTCTACAGAACTTCAAGTTCACAGTGGAACATAGAGCAAGGCAGTTACAGGGAAATGCAGATGCCCTGTCCCCGGTGCACTATTTGGCCAGTGTTCACCCCCTTAAGGTTGAACAAGGGGGGGGGGTGGTATGTGACATACTGAAAGGTCTGTTGCTTGATGGAAGGTATTTTCCTCCCAGCATGTGCTGCTGGACTGATTGACGCCAGGTGAGGTCAAGCATCGGACTGGATTGTAGGTGCCAGTCCGGGCTTTGCTGACACCAAACCGTGTTAAAAGCCAGCCAAACTGAAGCAGAGTGAGGAGAGGAAGGCTGGTGCCTGAATGAAGGCTGGAGACCTGTCTGGGAGGACAGAGGGGATTATATTTCTGTAAATGGACTCTTTATGCAGAACCTGCAGCATGGTGTGAATGAACACCAGGACTTTCAACTCAGGTGAAGTTGTTTTTGATGTACTGTTATACCTGCGTGTGTGAATAAAGCACTGCAGTTGGATTGAGAACTTTTTTTTTTTTTTTGTGCCTCTGTTCTGCGTCCGCTTACCCTGCCTACCAGAGCGAATCCCCACAAAATATATATATACTATATATATACGTAGGCCTATATAACATAGGGGTTGCTATTTCTGCAGGGAAACCATTACCGTCTTCTCTATATTGTCTTCCATGCAGAAATGGCAAATTTTAAATTTCTCTCTCTGAATCCCTACCTTTCTTTAAGCGCCAAATCTATCACGTAGGGTTCGGAGATTGTGCAACAAGAAGTGAACAGGGATGTCTGGTCGTTGTGTCAGAGAGCAGTGGGTGGCATAGTGGCAGTGGCTGGGGTGTGGAACAAATACACAGGAGGCAATTCTAGGAAAGTCTTATACACGATATATCAGACAGTACAGTGTACCCTATAGTCCTCTCTGTGATCTCTGGCAGTGCACTCCATACATAAACCATATGTAGGGTGACCAGACATCCTCTTTTTTCCCAGACATGTCCTACTTTTGGGACCTAAAAAAATGTCCGAGGGGAATTTCAAAATCGTCCGGGATTTTGTTCGACTGCCTCAAACTGTTTGAGGTAGTCGAACAAAATCATTTTAAATGTTAAAATGACCCAAACTTCCCTTTATTATTTTCCGTTATAACAGAAAATAATAGTTAAAATGGCCTTTAGGGGTTAAAAATAATAATAAAAAAAAAAACCTCACCTTTTCCACTTGTTTGCGCAGCCGGTGTCTTCTTTCTTCTTTCCCCTGCAAAAGGACCTTCGGTGACGTCAGCTCGCTCACCACGTGGTGAGCGCGCTGATGTCACCGAAGGTCCTTTTGCAGGGGAAAGAAGACACCGGCTGCGCGAACTTTTAAAAAACCGCCAGGGATGCCATGAATTTTTTAAATGTTTTTTTTTTTTTATTAAAAGTTAAGTTTTATTTGATTGAGGCGCTGGATCACATCAAATCAGTAGCTCTGGCTCCAGAAGTTGACACTAATGCCGCTTTCACACGAGCGGGAGACTCGCATGTCTCCCGCAACGCATCTACAGGGCTGGACTCGACACTGACTGGGATCGCATATAATGCTATGCGATCCCTGTCAGGGCCGAGTCCAGCCCTGTAGATGCGTTGCGGGATACATGCGAGTCTCCCGCTCGTGTCAAAGGGGCATAAAACTACACCACTCACTTCAATGGGAGCAGCGCTGCAGTTACCAGCGCCATTCACTACACATTGGATGCAGCTGTATAGTTCTAGCACAAGAGCTACTCTAAAACAGCTGATTGGGCAGGGGGTGTGAGGTGTCGGACCTCCACTGAGCAGATATTGATGGTCTATCCTGAAGATAGGCCATCAATAGTAAAATCCTGGAATATCCCTTTAATTGTCATAAATAGGATCGAAACCAGGTTCCTGGGATAGTCACATTGCAGCAGTGGTTATAAAAGCATACAGTCTCAATGTTACATGAGGATTAAACATGCCTATTAACTTCACTCAAGTCAAAACTGCAGCAATACTGCATCACACCCTGAATACCAGGTGGTCTTATACCACACAGTATGATTGGGATCCCATAAAATCTCTTTCACCATAAAGTAACCTCTCGCCACCAAGGAAGTGTCAAAAGGAGTCTTAGGCCCCTTTCACACGGGCGAGATTTCCGCGCAGGTGCAATGCGTGATGCGAACGCATTGCACCCGCACTGAATCCTGACCCATTCATTTCAATGGGGCTTTTCACATGATCGATGTTTTTCACGCATCAGTTCTCCATTGCGTGAAAATCGCAGCATGTTCTACACTCACCGGCCACTTTATTAGGTACACCTGTCCAACTGCTCGTTAACACTTAATTTCTAATCAGCCAATCACATGGCGGCAACTCAGTGCATTTAGGCATGTAGACATGGTCAAGACAATCTCCTGCAGTTCAAACCGAGCATCAGTATGGGGAAGAAAGGTGATTTGAGTGCCTTTGAACGTGGCATGGTTGTTGGTGCCAGAAGGGCTGGTCTGAGTATTTCAGAAACTGCTGATCTACTGGGATTTTCACGCACAACCATCTCTAGGGTTTACAGAGAATGGTCCGAAAAAGAAAAAACATCCAGTGAGCGGCAGTTCTGTGGGCGGAAATGCCTTGTTGATGCCAGAGGTCAGAGGAGAATGGGCAGACTGGTTTGAGCTGATAGAAAGGCAACAGTGACTCAAATTGCCACCCGTTACAACCAAGGTAGGCAGAAGAGCATCTCTGAACGCACAGTACGTCGAACTTTGAGGCAGATGGGCTACAGCAGCAGAAGACCACACCGGGTGCCACTCCTTTCAGCTAAGAACAGGAAACTGAGGCTACAATTTGCACAAGCTCATCGAAATTGGACAGTAGAAGATTGGAAAAACGTTGCCTGGTCTGATGAGTCTCGATTTCTGCTGCGACATTCGGATGGTAGGGTCAGAATTTGGCGTCAACAACATGAAAGCATGGATCCATCCTGCCCTGTATTAACGGTTCAAGCTGGTGGTGGTGGTGTCATGGTGTGGGGAATATTTTCTTGGCACTCTTTGGGCCCCTTGGTACCAATTGAGCATCGTTGCAACGCCACAGCCTACCTGAGTATTGTTGCTGACCATGTCCATCCCTTTATGACCACAATGTACCCAACATGTGATGGCTACTTTCAGCAGGATAATGCGCCATGTCATAAAGCTGGAATCATCTCAGACTGGTTTCTTGAACATGACAATGAGTTCACTGTACTCAAATGGCCTCCACAGTCACCAGATCTCAATCCAATAGAGCATCTTTGGGATGTGGTGGAACGGGTGATTCGCATCATGGATGTGCAGCCGACAAATCTGCGGCAACTGTGTGATGCCATCATGTCAATATGGACCAAAATCTCTGAGGAATGCTTCCAGCACCTTGTTGAATCTATGCCACGAAGAATTGAGGCAGTTCTGAAGGCAAAAGGGGGTCCAACCCGTTACTAGCATGGTGTAACTAATAAAGTGGCCGGTGAGTGTATCTTCTGCATTTTTCACGCAGCCCTGGTCCTATTGAAGTGAATGGGTCTGCTTGAATCACGCATTGCATCCGCACGCAAGTGCGGATGCAATGCGTGATTCACTGATGGTTGCTTAGAGATGTTTGTAAACATTCAGGTTTTTTATCACTCGCGTGAAAAACGTATTAAAATGCTTCGCACCTGCGTGGAAAAAACTGAACAAACGTACGCAATCACAGTCAAAGTTGACTGCGATTGCGTGTGGATTGATGTGGATGCGTGCTGATTTTCCGGAATGCATCCGGACTGAATCCGTGACGCCCGTGTGAAAGGGGCCTTAGGCTACTTTCACACTAGCATTCCTATTTTCCGGTATTGAGATCTGTCATAGGGTCTCAATACCGGAGAAAAACGCTTCAGTTTTATCCCCATTGATTGTCAATGGGGACAAAACATAACTGAACAGCTCCAAAAAGCATTCCGTTCTCATACCGGAGAGCAAACCACAGCAATGCGGTTTTCTTTCCGTAATGGGATGCAGAGCAAGACTCCGTCATGACCCACAATGCAAGTCAATGGGGACGGATCCGTTTAACTCTGACACTATCTGACACAATAGAAAATGGATCCGTCCCCTATTGACTGTCAATGGAGTTCATGACTGATCCGTCTTGGGTATGTTAAAGATAATACAATGGATGCAGACGGTTGTATTATCAGTAACAGAAGCGCTTTTGCTGTGCCCTGCTGGATCCAGCAAAAATGCTAGTGTGAAATTAGCCTTACATGTTGCTAGGTCTTATGAAAAAAAACAAGCAAAATGCAACAGCAAACAATAAAATAAGTACATATAATAATGCCATACTCACTAAATACACAGTACTAATGCTTTGTTGCAAATGTGAGATTCTTTGCAAATACTTTTGTACAAAATTATTCATGCCGTCTGCCAAACGTCAAGGTAATCTCTTTAAGACGGGAACCTAACACTAAATATCATATTCACTAAGTGCCATAGCAGCCTCCATTAAATTCAGAGGATGCAGGATCCACATGCATGCTAAGCCAACATTATATTATACCTCTTATGGTGCCAAAATGGCCTACACTAATTTCAGGGAATGTAGGCTCCACATGCATGCCGAGCCCACACAATATGATACCTCTTTGGTGCCACACTGACCTCTGTTATGTTCAGGGAATGCAGGTTCCACACAAATGCTGAGCCCACTCTGCATTCCACCTTACAGAGAGAGCAGGACACAGCTTTATGCTTGCACTAAATAAAATAGGTCTTTTGAAAATGTGAATACGCAGACGTCTCCCGCATTGTGTGCCGTGTACTGAACTCCCGGCACTGAATGGGAGTTACATAGCATTATACTGATTTATGATGCTATGTAACCATTACAGTTCTGGAAGGTGTTGGATGACACTGTCAGCATTATCCAACACATTCCAGAACTGTAATGCCCTTTTCACACGAGCGGGAGACTCGCATGTCTCCCGCAACGCATCTACAGGTCTGGACTCCGGCACTGACTGGAATTGCATATAATGCTATGCGATCCCTGTCCGTGCAGAGTCCAGCCCTGTTAGATGCGTTGCGGGAGACATGCGAGTCTCCCGCTCGTGTGAAAGGGGCATAAGGGTTACATAGCATCATAAATCAGTATAATGCTTTGTAACCCTGTTCAGTGCCGGGAGTTCAGTACACGGCACACAATGAGGGAGACGTCCGAGTCTCACATACGTCTGCAAGGGCCCTAAAAAGGTTGGAGAAGATGTTTTTTCTCAAGTTATCAAAGGTAGTTTGAAGCCACTTATTTTTCCTTTTTAAAGGGCATCTGTCAGCAGATTTGTACCTATGAAACTGGCTGACCTGTTACATGTGCGCTTAGCAGCTAAAGGCATCTGTGTTGGTCCCATGTTCATATGTGCCTGCATTGCTGAGAAAAATGATTTTTTTAAAATATATGCAAATGAATCTCTAGGAGCAATGGGGACGTTGCCATTAGGCTCCATTCACACGTCCTGTTTTTCTTTCCTGATTCGATCCTGATTTTTTTCAGGACCCATTGAAACGAATGGATCTGGATCAGGATCGAATCAGGAAAGAAAAACAGGACGTGGGAATGGAGTCTTAGGCCCCATTCACGCGTCCGTATTTTGCGGATCCGCAAAACACGGACACCGGCAATGTGCATTCCGCAATTTGCGGAACGCACATAATAGAAATTCCTTTTCTTGTCCGTGTATTCGGGCAAGAATAGGACATGTTCTATTTTTTTTCGGGAGCCGCGGAACGGAAGTGCGGATGCGGACGTCACACTTTGTGCCGTCCGCATCTTTTGCGGCCCCATTGAAATGAATGGATCCGCATCCTATGCGCATAATTGTCCGCAAATGCGGAAACGGATGCGGAGAGGATGCGGATGCAAAATACGGACGTGTGACTGGGGCCTTACACTTAGAGACTCACCTCTCTCTGCAATTGCCGCACCCTCTGCACTTTAATTGACAGGGCCAGGAATGATGACGTTTTCACTGCCTGGCCCTGTCACTTAAAGTGGAGAGGGCGCCAGATGCACATGTAACAGGTCAGCCAGTTTCATAGGTACAAATCTGCTCATAGATATCCTTTCAAGGAGTTTAAACATCCCTCCAGAACAGCGCCACTCCTGTAAATGGGTTGTGTCTGGTATTGCAGCACAGCTATATTAAAGTAACTGGACCTGTGTTTCATTACCACACACATCCTGTGGACAGGTGAGGCACTATGTTTGGAAGAAAGTGCCCAAATTCTGTACAGGGCGGGGATGCTTGCTATGGATCTGCCCCCCTAGGGGAACTGAATTGCAAACACAACCACATTGCAAGTTTCTAGTACTAAATGTGAAAAATATGAAAATATATAACATGTTTCCGTGCAGTGGCGCAATGAATATTAAAACAAAATAACATGTTGCACCTCTCTAAACCTTGGTACAACTCCTACACATTGTCCCCCTGATTTTTCGGCCTGCTGCAGTCTTCTTGTACTTTAATATACAGTAGTAGGTCTGTAAATTGCTGAATGACAATGTTTACTTGTGAATTTCAATTAAGATTTTAATATCCGTCTGAGAAAATCTCAGTAATCCTTCTACAAAAGTACAAAATGAGTGTCTGATCCAAGCTCCAGGCTGCTGGCTATGTGCAACATCAGCTTAATACATTGAACCCAGGGGAACTTAATACTCAGTCTGTGTACAAAATGAGATGCAGAGAGCAACCGTACGTGGAAATCAATGACAGGAATAGCTCAGAGCCTCAGAGCTTAGGTGCGAGGCTAACTAGAATGGCTTCAGGCCTATATGCTGAAAATCACTTGACTTAGGCTATATGCACATGACAGTGAAAAAAGCACGGCAATAAAAACTGGACACACTAGTTTTTTCATGGCCATTTTTCAACCATTTGTGCATTCATTTTGTTTGTCCGTTTTTAATTGCTATTTTTTTAATGGCTGTTTTACATCCGTTTTTTCATGGCCGTTAAAAATGGCCAAGAAAAATGGTTGAATTTCATTGGCTTTTATTTTTATAAAGATCTCAACCCCTGTAGTGCCCTCAGTACACATAATCTTCCCCATAATGGCCCCCAGCAGTAATAATGCCCCAAAGTGGCCCTCATCTCTAAGAATGTCCCTCATAGTGGCCTAGATCTGTAATAATACCCCTGTAGTGACCATCATTTGTAATAATACTTCCCATAGTGGCCCCCATCTATAATAATGCCCCCCATAGTGGCCCCCATCTGTTGTAATGTCCCCCATCTGTAATAATGCCTCTAATAGTGGCCCCATCTGTAATAATGTCCCTCATAATGGCCCCATCTGTAATAATGTCCCTCTTAGTGGCCCCCATCTGTAATAGTGTCACTCATAGTGGCCCCATCTGTCATAATGCCTCCCATAGTGGCCCCTTCTCTAATGTTCCTCATAGTAGCCCCCATCTGTAATAATGTCCCCCATAGTGGCCCCATCTGTAATAATGTCCCCAATAGTGGCCCCCATCTGAAATAATGTCTCTCATAGTGGCCCGATCTGTCATAATGCCTCCCATAGTGCTCCCATCTCTAATAATGTCCCTCATAGTGCCTCCCATCTGTAATAATGCCTCCCATAGTGGCCCCCATCTGTAATAATGCCCCTCATAGTGGATCCCATCTGTAATAACACCGCCCATCGTGACCACCATTTGTAATAATGCTTCCCATAGTTTCCCCCATCTGTAATAATGTCCAAATCTGTAATAATGCCTCTCAGATGTGGTGGTCATCAAGCTGAGCGCAGGTCCTTTTCAATGAAGAGAGGAGCAACTGCCTCTGTGCGGGCAAGTGGATAAGGTTTTTTTTTTTTTAACCCCTAAAAGGCTAAATTGTCCTAGTGTACCCATTTTAACCCTTTCATGATCGGACCTATAAAAGGCCTGAATGTCCAGGTAACTTTTTGTGTTTTGGGCACATGGTGGTTTAGTGACCCTAAGGCCTCATTCACACGTCCGTATTTGTGCACATCCTGGAAAACGGTCAGTTTTTTGCGGATCCATTGATCCACAAAAAACTCAGTTGTTCCGTAAAAAACGGAAAGGATGAATCCATATGTCATCTGCTTTTTGCGGATCCACAAAAAACGGAAGGATGAATAACATCTGTACCTTTTCTTTTTTTTTTTTATCCCCTCCTGGAACGGAATCCGCAAATACGGATGACATGCGGATGCCTTTCCGCATGTCTTCCGCATTTTTTGCAGATCCATAGACTTTCATTGTGCTACGGACCGCAATTCGGAATAGAAGTAGGACAGTAGGATTTCTTTAGGTAGGTTTCACACGAACGTTGTGTTTTGCGGTCCACAAATTGCAGATCCGCAAAAAAAATGGATGCTGTCCGTATGGCATCCGTTTTTTTTTTGCGGATCCATTGTAACAATGCCTATCCTTGTCCATTTTGCGGACAAGAATAGGACAGGTTCTATCTTTTTTGCGGGGCTACGGAACGGGCATACGGGTGCGGACAGCACACCGTATGCTCTCAGTATTTTTTGCGGACCCATAGAAATGAATGGGTCGTGTGAAAGGGGCCTTATGCGCATTTTTTCGGGACCCATTGAAATGAATGGATCCACATCCTATCCGCATAATTGTCCGCAATTGCGGAAATGATGCGGACACATTATACGGACGTGTGAATGAGTCCAAATTTTTTTTTATATTGGTTTGAAAACCAGGAATTAGGACTTTTTATTAGAATGTTTTTTTTTTTTTAAAGATTTTTTTATAGGTTTAATTTGGATGAAAACCGCTAATTCTTATTTTAAAAAAAAGTAATTATTTTTAATTATAGATTTTTATTTTTTAAATATTAAAACTGACACAAATTAATTATTGCAATGGGTTCCCTATTTGATGACGATCGTTTTAATATATAACATGTAACTATGGTGACTGTTTCCGTTGGCGACTGCATTTTTAATTATTATTTTTTTACACTTTTTATTTGTTTTTGTTTTTTTTTTTAACTTATATATTATACATAATATGTCCCGCAGGAGGTCATTGAAACAACTCTGGAGGACATTGACTTTTTCTTTTAATTTTTTTTCCCCACTGTTTCCACTGTAACTGGGGCATCCACAGGAGCTCCAGTTACAGGGGAAAACAGCCCCCTATGGGGGCATTAGACACAGGCAGAGCTGATCAGGGTCTCCTTAGACCCTGCACCACTGCTCTGGCCCCGAGACACCCGGCGGTCATGTGACCCCCGGAACTAACACAGGAAGTGGCTCTGCCACTTCCTTCCTCCTCCAGCATGCCTTCAGGTAAGGCTCTTGTTCAGGCACAGGAGAAGGCAGAAGCGGTAATAAACCGCTCCTGTATTCTCCTCAGTGTCCCCGCTCTGTCTGTGAGTCGGGACCTGACCTGCTCCTGCTAGATTGCAAGAACGGGAGCTTTAATCCCAGCGCTCATCAGCGCTGTGATTAAAGCGCTGCCTGCACGTGTATATACGTGCTATCTGCACGGGGCATTTGAAGATAAGACTTATATACACAGATGGCTGACGTGAAGGTGTTAATGCATACCTCACAAGTGTCCCTCTTTTGGAGGGACAGTCCCTCTTTTTGACCCATGTCCCTCTGTCCCTCTTTTATCCTTAAAGGGAGTCTGTCACCACGATTTTGACTATTAAGTTATTTATAGCACTGGATTCAGCTGACTATAAGCATCTCCAAAACGTTATTGTTATAGGGCATAAATGAAGATCTGATGTTAAAAATACCTTTTTTATCAACTGTCAATCTCTTTCTTAAGGAGCCCAAGGGGATGTGCCAGCGATGTTGGAGCCCGGCCACGGCGATTCAGTTGGAGCCCAGGACCGCCCACCTCATTAATATTCACTTCACTGCTTGAAGCAGTGAAGCTCCGGCACGGCTGTAATCCCGCGCAGGCGCAGTACATCCTGTGAAGCTGTAGCCGGCAGACCGCACGGCGCAGACCACTTAATGTACTGCGCCTGTGCGGGATTACAGCCGTGCCGGAGCTTCACTGCTTCAAGCAGTGAAGTGAATATTAATGAGGTGGGCGGTCCTGGGCTCCAACTGAATCGCCGTGGCCGGGCTCCAACATCGCTGGCACATCCCCTTGGGCTCCTTAAGAAAGAGATTGACAGTTGATAAAAAAGGTATTTTTAACATCAGATCTTCATTTATGCCCTATAACAATAACGTTTTGGAGATGCTTATAGTCAGCTGAATCCAGTGCTATAAATAACTTAATAGTCAAAATCGTGGTGACAGAATCCCTTTAAATGTCCCTCTTTTTGACTTGGAGAATTAATGCATAAATGTGCATTAATAAATTTACTAAATTGCTCCTTACTAAAGTGTCTATACCTATAAATTAGATCAGAACTTCATTATTTGGTGTAATTTGGACCTTAAAATATCTAAAAATCTGATGATTTATGTGCTAATATTATATGGACAATGAAGTGCAAGAAATAAAATTGCCGCAGGGGCTCCAGAAATTATGCTTTGGGCGGAGTTAGAGGGAAGGCCTAGTATGAAAAAAAACTGCCATGATGCGCGGGGCACACATTATCCCTCTTTGCAAATTTCAAAGGTTGGGAGGTATGTTAATGGCCGTTAGATGGGTACATTCCTGTTTAAGTGGCCATTAAAAACAGTCCCATTGATTTCAGTGGGGTCTGTCTGGCCGTGAAATCGTCCAAAAATAGGACATGTCCTATTTTTCAACAGCTGCTATTCACTGGTCATTAAAAAATGTGAATGTGAATAGCCCCATAAACTTTTATTGGTGCTAGAAATGGCCATGTGATGGCTATTACTTAAACAGTCATCACATGTAGCCTAATAGAGACCTCGAAAAGACAGAACAGATAAAAATGTAAACATTTACCCAGTTTTCGGTAGAAGACTTACTTTGAATGAATGTGTTTTTCAAGAATTTACTTTGATAGACCTTCAATGGGATTCGACCCCTGAAAATTCCTCTGATAAGAGCAAAGATGCAGCCCTTCACAGCTGCCAGAGAAACAGCAGCACTTTTATATACTCAGCTATTACCTGAATTTTGTTGTATATGTATGATAGCCACAAGGTAACATAAAGCAGAGCAGAGAAACACTAACCTGTCTGCTAACTGCGCCAAATTTATCACGCCATGTTGTTTTAATAAATTTGGAACAGTTTGTGCCATTTAGTCTACTAAATAGTTGAACCAGTAACCAGTTGTACCAGAGAACATACACTCACCGGCCACTTTTTTAGGTACACCATGCTAGTAACGGGTTGGACCCCCTTTTGCCTTCAGAACTGCCTCAATTCTTCGTGGCATAGATTCAACAAGGTGCTGGAAGCATTCCTCAGAGATTTTGGTCCATATTGACATGATGGCATCACACAGTTGCCGCAGATTTGTCGGCTGCACATCCATGATGCGAATCTCCCGTTTCACCACATACCAAAGATGCTCTATTGGATTGAGATCTGGTGACTGTGGAGGCCATTTGAGTACAGTGAACTCATTGTCATGTTCAAGAAACCAGTCTGAGATGATTCCAGCTTTATGACATGGCGCATTATCCTGCTGAAAGTAGCCATCAGATGTTGGGTACATTGTGGTCATAAAGGGATGGACATGGTCAGCAACAATACTCAGGTAGGCTGTGGCGTTGCAACGATGCTCAATTGGTACCAAGGGGCCCAAAGAGTGCCAAGAAAATATTCCCCACACCATGACACCACCACCACCAGCTTGAACCGTTAATACAAGGCAGGATGGATCCATGCTTTCATGTTGTTGACGCCAAATTCTGACCCTACCATCCGAATGTCGCAGCAGAAATCGAGACTCATCAGACCAGGCAACGTTTTTCCAATCTTCTACTGTCCAATTTCGATGAGCTTGTGCAAATTGTAGCCTCAGTTTCCTGTTCTTAGCTGAAAGGAGTGGCACCCGGTGTGGTCTTCTGCTGCTGTAGCCCATCTGCCTCAAAGTTCGACGTACTGTGCGTTCAGAGATGCTCTTCTGCCTACCTTGGTTGTAACGGGTGGCAATTTGAGTCACTGTTGCCTTTCTATCAGCTCGAACCAGTCTGCCCATTCTCCTCTGGCATCAACAAGGCATTTCTGCCCACAGAACTGCCGCTCACTGGATGTTTTTTCTTTTTCGGACCATTCTCTGTAAACCCTAGAGATGGTTGTGCGTGAAAATCCCAGTAGATCAGCAGTTTCTGAAATACTCAGACCAGCCCTTCTGGCACCAACAACCATGCCACGTTCAAAGGCACTCAAATCACCTTTCTTCCCCATACTGATGCTCGGTTTGAACTGCAGGAGATTGTCTTGACCATGTCTACATGCCTAAATGCACTGAGTTGCCGCCATGTGATTGGCTGATTAGAAATTAAGTGTTAACGAGCAGTTGGACAGGTGTACCTAATAAAGTGGCCAGTGAGTGTATGCTTTAGGGCCCAGACAGACACAGAGAAGGCACCAATTCAAGAAGAATCGAAGTTTTATGCGCATGCATTACTTTTTTGTGGTGCGGATCACGGACCCCATTCAAATGAATGGGTCCGCAATCCGAATGTGGCGGCCCACTGTCAGTGCGCTGAACTCACACGCTCGTGTGCATGAACCCTTATGATGACATGCACGCTTTTTTGTTTCTCTTTTTGTGTTTTTTATGTGCTGCATTTTTTTGCTATTTTTTTCTTTGGTGATGTGCAACTCGTAGTGCGTATTTTGTATTTAACAGCATAAGATACTGTGTAGGTTGCAGTAGCATGTGGAGAAGCTGAAGAACAACTATCTTTCTCTTCCATTATCTACATTCTTCATGTCTTTCCTGTTGGTTGTTAGGAGGTTTGGTATATGCTGAATTTCTGCCTTGGGTTAGGCCTCTTTCACACGGGCGTCACGGATTCCGTCCGGATGCGTTCCGGATAATCCGCATTGCGTACGTTTGTTTAGTTTTTTCCTTGCGGGTGTGAAGCGTTTTGATGCGTTTTTCACGCACGTGATAAAAAACTGAATGTTTACAAACAACATCTCTTAGCAACCATCGGTGAATCATGCATTGCATCTACACTTGCGTGCAGATGCAATGTGTGATTCACGCAGACCCATTCACTTTAATGGGGCCAGGGCTGTGTGAAAAACGCAGAATATAGAACATGCTGCGATTTTCACGCAACGGCGAACTGATGCGTGAAAAACATCACTCATGTGTAAAGACCCATTGAAGGGTCAGGATTCAGTGCGGGTGCAATGGGTTCGCATCACGCATTGCACCCGTGTGGAAATCTCGCCCGTGTGAAAGAGGCCTTAGGGAGAAAATCTTTGCAAGTAAGGCCCCATTCACACGACCGTATGTTCATTTCCGTATCTTATCCGCATTTTTGCATTCCGCATCCGTATATTACGGATGTTCTCCCGCAAAAAAAGGAAACATGTCCTATACTTGGCCGCAAAACACGTCCGTAGCCCCATTAAAGTCAATGGGTCCACAAACACTGCAGAAGACATTCCGTATGTCTTCCGTTCCGTTTTTATACGGTCGTGTGAATGGGGCCTTATTCTAGTTCCCATAAGACGGTGTCTGTTGTCCCTTTATTGCTGTCAGCCCAGCTGTTGTATGTCAGGCAGCTAGGGATCTCATAGTATTCATGAATCCAAATGGTCTAGCACAGGGATGGCCAATCTGCGGCTCTCCAGCTGTTGTAAAATTATAATTTCCACCATCCCCTGCTGAAGGCTAATAGCTGTAGGCAGTCTGGGCATGCTGGGAGTTGTAGTCTTGAAACAGCAGGAGAGCTGCAGGTTGGTCATCCCTGGTCTAACACTTCAACTGATTCCTTTTGTGGCTGCTCTAGTTCTGGAATTTAAATAAAGCTGTGGTCATGCATAGTTATAAAAAATTCGATTTGGCTGCTTCGCTAAAGTTCACAAAGAAATTTGATTCTTTACAAATTACTTTGTCATGAATTGCATTCCATTGTATGCAGGCAGGGGCTACCACCCGTACAACCCCTCAGGGGCGTTCAATACTGATTGTGACATCTGACATTCACATTGAGGCCTTTCAGGGGTTAATCAGGGATTTAAAATCAGGGATTTAAAAAAAAATACATACTCACCTCTTCCATTTGCTCGTGGAGAGGCTGACGCCTCTCTGAGTGAGTCAGTGAAGCTCCGGCGAGGCTGAAATCCCGCGCAGGCGCAGTACATCAGGTGAGGCCGCTGCCCGCAGACCGCACGGGCGCAGGCCTCTTGATGTACTGCGCCTGCGCGGGATTTCAGCCGCAGCGGAGCTTCACTGACTCACTCAGTGAAGTGAATATTAATTAGGTGGGCGGTCCGGGGCTCCAACGGAATCGCCGAGCCCGGGCTCCAGCAACGATGGTCAACTCCCCTTGGGCTCCTTAATGTAAGTGATTGACAGTTGATAAAAAACAATTTTTACACCACGAATCTTCATCTGGGCCCTATAACAATAACCATTTGGAGATCCTTATGATGAGGTAAATCCAGTGGTATAAATAACTTAATATGGAAAATGGTGGTGACAGAATCCCTTTAAGAACTTATTGGTTCTGTCCTCTTTAATTTTGTCCCCTTTAATATTACCTTCTATATTCTTTGCAATATAGTGATTTAGGGATAGTTAGACATATACAACCCCCATTTTGCTGAGAAAGCCACATCCCTGAGTCCTTATCTCAGACAAGGGCGGATTGGCCATAGACCTTACAGGGAAATTTCCTGGTGGGCTGATGCCCAGGGGGCCACATTGGCCCTCCTCACAGCCTCCCAGTGGAAGTTTTTGGGGATATATTTTATGCTGCAGACAGTATATTGTGGTGGACTGTGGTATTTGGCTCTGTTGGGGTGGTATAATGTGCCACAACATGGTATTGTTGGCCCTACCTTCCATCAATTTGGACCCAACTACAAAATGGGGCCACTTTTAGTATTTTTTCCAGGGCCACTTTAAGTTCCCAGTCCGCTCCTGATGTCAGAGACATGCATGCTGCACACTGGCCATCTTTGAGAGGAGGGACTGAAAGGTATAAACCTGGGGCACACAGACAGTTAATGGAAACTCCATTGAAAAACATTATTCAGATAGGATGTTGTGATTGAAACACTATCCATATCTTTTGTATCACCATAGAGTGTCAGTCATATGCTACGACATGTCGACTGGGGTCCCCCATATTGTATTGTGCAGGCCATGTGATTGATTATTATTTATTCTGTATGTAATTTGTCTTTTATCTTATATTTAATCACATTTAGTAAATATGTGTATTCACTTAACCCGCATAAGCTTATTTACTCTCAAATCTTTTGAATTCACGTAAAAAAATAAGTGCATAGGTCTTTCACCCAGAATGAAGTTCAGTGGTAGTCTGGAAGCTAGAGCAACACCGCTTATCTGGGTAGGGTAGGAATGGAGAAAGGATTGCTATAAGAAAGGGTGGTTCCAGGGACAATACTGCTGTCAGTAGGGAAGGGTTAGAAGGGAAACTGGACAATCCAATTGTCAGTGGAGGAGGGAAGAGGAAAATGCCGCTACCAGTGGGAAAGGGTAGAAAGGGAATAATGCTAATTCTAAAGTCATTAAAAAAAATTTGAATACTTAAAATTTTCACGCACTAGGCACCTTTTTATTAGATGTTCGTATCTTGTTCACATTAGATAAGGGAAATAATTTATTAATTTATCTGATGAACATAAGCTGATGGCTAGAAGGATTTCCTCAGTTTCTGTCTGCATTCTACATTTCCCAGCACAGAAGATAAATCATTGTGCAATGCATGAGAGGTGCTGTCTGGTTGTAACTTACAGGTTAAAATATATCCGGTCTGCAGGAACGTTTATGCATCTTCCTTGAAATGAATTGCCTTGTGTCTGCTGTTTTATTCATGCCTGCAATTGATTTATTCAGCAATTATAACTGGGGATTTCTATTGACCAATTACATTTGAGATCAATTACAGGGCCTGTAAATCTCCATCTACATGTAAAAGACCAAAGTGTACAGAAGCTAAGAACATGTCGCACAGTGGTCTGTATGGATACTTGAATCTAGTCTTAGTCATTCTTTACCTTCAGGCTTATGGGTATTTATAATGTTGACTATGCAATGTTAGGGGCATATGTTTAATACAGAGATACTGTAGCAGTTGCAGCTGGACCCCAATTCCTCATCAGGGCTTCAGTATATTTATCATTGGCAGGTGGGCCTGCAACAGATTTTGTCTGCTTTATAGCATACTTATCAACTCTCCTAGAATGTCCAGTTGGCTCTTGAAAGAAGGGGAGACCTCCTGGTCTCCCAAAAGATTTGGCAAATTTCCAAAACCTACTGTAATAGAAAGCAGTCCTGAATGTGTTCATCCAACCCAGTATCCAAATTTACATTGAGGAGGCATGAAAGCGTCACAAAGCTGTGTGTGTGCTTTCCCAAATGGCCATGTCAATTCTTGAAAAAAAAAGACTTCCCAGAAGACAATTATATTATTAGCATGTGTAACACCACAGAGTAGTGTTACTACTCTTTCTACCTTGCTTCTGTGTCTGCTAACACTCAGGATGTCAATCCATGCATCTTATTCCAGGACCTGCAAAAATATCTATATAATGTTTTCAACTGTTTTACTATGTAATGTGCCTGGTGTACCAGCGGGTGGCAGCAAAACAAGGCAGAGCTACTGTATAGTTATTCAGAATGGACCTTTCCATTGCCATTCCGACCCCCCCCCTTTCTGGAGAGAAGTGGACTGTTCCTATTTTTCAAACGCCTCCACAGCGGCACACAACCATAGGAGTATACCCCACCTCCCAAGGGACAGGAAACAACGTGGAGATCTTTAAATAGCCCCCTCCCCTTACCTTCTCCAGTTGTTTCCTGTGGAGATCTCCGGCGGTGGAAGACGCCGGGAAGAGTTTTTTTTTTTTTCTCTTTTGGAATTGTCCAGGGGTTAAAAATGTACCTGTAGGCCGGGAATCCAGGTTTAAAATACCCCTGGACAGAGATCTGGGTCGAGGAGCTTGCGGGGCAGCTCTTCCAGATCTCCAGGTGTAAGCCCTCCAGTGGAGGCGGCCCCGGGCTTCGTTCCAGGCTTAGTCTCGCGAGAGGACGCGCCGAGTCACGTGGGCGGAAGTAGGAGATACTCGGAGAGGGCCGAGATCTCAGTCACTGCTTCCGGGTCCCTGCTCCTCCTCCCCTAGATACAAGCTTCAAAAGTTGGAGGGAGAATGCCTGTTGGCGTCTGGTGAACAGCACAGCAGGATGTCAGGACCAAGCGAGTCTGAAGACAAGCGCAAGCCCATGGATTCGGTCAAGACCCTCAGCCCGGTAAACTCCCTCTCTAAAGAGGTTTTTGGAGACTATCTAGTGTTAGATTTCTCCTCTATCTTCACTTTTAGGTGTCTGGTAAAATTGCACCTTAGGGTGAAGGGGTCCTCTTTAAATCAGCAGCCTGCCTCCTCCTCATTATTTGTATATTATGTACCTTTTTAGGTCAGGGAAACTCAGAAGGAAAGTTCTCAGAGGGCAAAGAAATGCTCGATTTGCAAAAAGAACCTCCCTTCTGGATACAAAAAGCCATTATGTTCCAGATGCTTGGATAAAGTTATTTTGGCGAAATCTTCTTCACTTCTGGATAACATAAGAGCTATTGTTAAAGAGGAAGTCGGCAGTGCTGTAGATTCAAAAATGGCTTCTATGGCCCAGGGACCTTCCACGTCTAGTGCGGCTGTGTCAATCTCCTCAGAAATCAACCTCAGGAGGAAGATATTGATGAAGGGGAGTTACTATCTGCGTCAGAGCAGGATTCTTCTGATGAGGACACTGGTCGTCCCCTGTGCTCAATTGAAGAGACTGATACGCTCCTTAAGACTACCAGAGCCACACTAAATATTGAGGAGTCTAAACAGCCAAGATCTGTACAGGACTTAATGTTCAAAGGTCTGGGGGAAAAAAAGAAAAGAGTTTTCCCCCTACACTCAAATATAACCAATCTAATTAAAAAGGAGTGGGCAGATCCCGAAAAAAGACCTGGAGTATCCAGGATCTTCAAAAGGAAATATCTGTTTTCAGAGGAGGATACGTCCCTCTGGGATAAATGCCCAAAAGTTGATGCCCCGGTGGCCAAAATAACAAAGAAATCGGCCTTACCTTTCGAGGACGTAGGTCTTCTCAGAGACCCCATGGATAAAAAAAGCAAAGCCCTTTTAAAGAGGTCATGGGAGTCCTCTACTGCTATCCTTAGGCCTAGCGTAGCTGCCACCTATACCACACGATCTATGGCCATTTGGATTAATCAACTTGAAGAACACCTAGTATCGGGCACCCCGAGAGATGATATTATTTCCTCCCTTTCCACACTCAAACAAGTGGCAAACTTCTTGGCAGATGCCTCCATCGACACTGTAAAGCTAGCGGCCAGGTCGGCAGCTTTGTCTAATGCCACTAGAAGAGCCGTGTGGTTGAGATCTTGGTCAGGAGATGCAGCCTCAAAAAACAGGCTATGCGGTATTCCGTGTGAGGGAGACAGTTTTTGAAACAGTTCTAGACGACATCCTAGAGAAGGCTACTGACAGGAAAAAAAAGGCTTTCCGTCTGACTCTAGGTCCTTTTTTCAGAGAAAAGGGTTCTCGTCTAAAAGGGGGAGGCAAGACCAGAAGAAAAGAGGGGGCGCAGGAAAGTGGCAGACCAGTAGAGGGAGAGGATTTCTTTTCAATCCAGGAAACTCCTCTCAGAAGCACAGTACTCAATGACGCCAGAAACCAGGTAGGTGGGAGGCTAAAAAGGTTCCTACCAGCCTGGGAAAAGATAACGTCCGCCCCATGGGTGCTAGATGTGATAAAGTCGGGCCTGAAATTAGAGTTCTCTTCCCCTCCTCCGAACAGGTTGTTTATAAACCAAAAATTAAAACAGGAAGATCAGCAAGCTTTGAAAGAGCAGATTCAGATTCTTCTTCTAAAAGAGGCTATTGTGGAAGTTCCAGCGGAAGAAGTGGGATTAGGGTTCTATTCCCACATCTTCCTGGTAAGAAAACCAAATGGTTCTTTCCGAGTTATCATAAATTTAAAAGGCCTAAACAAACACCTGGTTTACAAGAGGTTCAAAATGGAAACAATAAAATCCACTGTAAACCTGTTACAGAAGAATTTTTTTTTTTTTTTTATGGCCACAATAGATCTCGCAGATGCGTATTATCATGTACCAATCTGCAGAGAACACCAAAAATATCTAAGATTTGCAGTTCAGTTAGAGAAAAAAAAAAAGTCTTCATTTTCAGTTTCAGGTCCTTCCGTTTGGCCTAACATCAGCCCCGAGGGTGTTCACGAAAGTAATGTCAGAAGTGATATCCCATCTCCATCTTATGCAAATTTTAGTCGTTCCATATTTGGACGATTTTCTGGTAGCAGCAGAATCAGAAGGAAAATTGTTACAGCATCTAGACTTGGTAAAACAAACTTTAGAGAGTCTAGGCTGGATGATAAATCAGGACAAATCCAATCTATGCCCCAGCAGAAAAAAAGTATTTTTGGGTTTACTGCTAGACTCCTCGCTAGAAAAAACCTTTCTTCCTTTAGAAAAACAGGAGAAGATAGTACAGCAGGTGGCAGCACTTCAGGGAGCCAGGAGGGTATCTTTTTGTTCCATAATGAAGGTTCTGGGTCTCATGTCTTCCACAATTCCCACGGTGAAATGGGCACAGACTCACTCGAGTACTTCAGTCTTTCATGTTAAAAATAACAGATATGGAGGATGCCAGTATTAGATCTCTTCGCTATGGCAAAAAACAGTCAAACAAGGAGGTTCTGTTCCCTCTCATACAGGGACCAACCAGAATTTATAGATGCCCTATCAAATCCTTGGCCAAGACAGCTCCTCTATGCGTCCCCCCCCCCCCCCCCATCGCATTGATCCCAAGGACCTTAGCAAAAGTGTTGAAAGAGAATGCAAGCCTGATTCTAGTTGCGCCCTTCTGGCCAAAAAGGGCATGGTTTCCTTTACTCCTCAGCCTGTCTGCTCAGGACTATAGAATTCTTCCTTCCTGTCTGGATCTATTACATCAAGGTCCAGTATTTCACCCCAGGGTGGACCAGCTACGTCTCGCAGCATGGCATCTGAAAGGGAACTATTAAGACAAAGGTCTTTCCGAAGCGGTAATTACCACTATTTTAAATAATCGTAAGCCGGTTACATCTAAGATATATCACAGGGTCTGGGCAACCTTCCAGAAATTTGCCAAAGAAAAACGGATGTCTGTAGATTCGCTAAAATTGTGTTTAGTACTGGATTTTCTTCAATCTGGTTGGAGAAAGGGCTTAGAGTCAGTATGGTTAAGGTACACATAGCCGCTCTTTCAGTTTTTTATGATAAAAAAAACTGTCAGATTGATCTCATTAAAAGATTTGTAAAAGGAGCCAGAAGAAATCAGCCTAATATTAGATCTACTGTTCCCCCCCCCCCCCCCCCCGGGACTTAGGGTGCGTTCACACGAACGTAAGTGTTTTGCGGTCCGCAAATTGCGGATCCGCAAAACACGGATACCGGCCGTGTGCGTTCCGCTATTTGCGGACCGCACATGGCCAGCGCTATATAGAGAAAGCCTATTCTTGTCCGTGCTCGCGGACAAGAATAGGACATGCTCTATATTTTTTGCGTCGCCGCGGAACGGAACAACGGATGCGGACAGCACACAGTGTGCTGTCCGCATCTTTTGCGGTCCCACTGAAATGAATGGATCCGCGCCCGGTCCGCAAAAGTTGCGGATCGGACGTGGAGGAAAAATACGTTCGTGTGAATGCACCCTTAAACTTAGTTCTTTCAGTGTTGTCAGAAGACCCTTTTGAACCTTTGTCAGAAATTCCTTTGAAATTGTTATCATTTAAAACAATGTTCTTAGTAGCTATTACAACGGCCAGGAGGGTAGGGGAAATACAGGCCTTTTCTTGTAGAGCCCCTTATCTGTCAATCAAAGATGACAGAATTATGCTAAAGCATTCTCCTTCTTTTTTACTGAAGGTCGTTTCGAAATTCCATTGCATGTAGGAAATATCGCTCCCATGTTTTGGTTCCCCTTCAGGTTCAGCGGAAGAATTAAAATTTCACATGCTGGATGTTCGCAGGTGCATTCTATCATACCTGGAAGCAACTAAGTCCTTAAGAAAATCGGATAGACTGTTTGTCCAGTTTGCGGGCCCAAGAATAGGATAGGCAGCAAGTAAAACATCTCTAAGTAGATGGATTCGTTCCACTATTAATTTATGTTACAAAATCAGGGGGAAACAGCCTCTGGAACATCTTAAAGCCCATTCAACTAGGGCCATGGCAGCTTCCTGGGCAGAGGCTACGCAAGTCCCTCTGGAACAAATATGTCAGACTGCTACCTGGTCGACACCTTCGACCTTCTTCAGACATTATCAGTTGGATGTGATGAAACATCGGGACTTATCATTTGGCCGTAGAATTCAGTCAGCAGTAGTCCCACCCTAATTATTTTTTCTCTGTTATTCCTCCTATGGTTGTGTGCTGCTGTGGAGGCGTTTGGAAAAGATGATAATTACTTACCGGTAATTGGATTTTCCTATAGCCTCCACAGCGGCACGGGATAATCCCACCGCTTGATTGCAAGATTGTATTGTTTATTTCTGGTTTATTCCTTGTGGTGTTCTATTATTTCATTATAAAGATAACATTTGATTGCATACCTTTCAGAGTTCTCGGTTATTTACTGGAGAAGGTAAGGGGAGGGGGCTATTTAAAGATCTCCACGTTGTTTCCTGTGTCTTGGGAGGTGGGGTATACTCCTATGGTTGTGTGCCGCTGTGGAGGCTATAGGAAAATCCAATTACCGGTAAATAATTATCATCTTTCCTGCAGCAAGGGAGGATATCTAGTTAGAACTAGTTCTAGAGCACCCCTGCTAGGGGAAGGGTGTGCAGGGCACGTCTCTGCTGGACATGCCCATGCCATCCAGAGCACCTTCAGCTCTGGTGGCCTGAAAGACAGAGGATTACAGCCTCAGCAGCCAGGAGGTGTTTCCCTGGCACAACATAAGTCAGACCAAGCAGAAAAGTGCAGCATTGGAAGAAATCCAAGTTAAAGAAAGTTAGTACAGCAGTGAGCTACAGAGATATAGCAGAGGATTGTTGTCTGCCAAGTATTTATAAGCTAAAGCCTGCTGGAAACCAAGATAAAGCCAGAAGTTTGTTATTTGGATGCAAATTTGCCTAAGTAAAGCTGCATCGGATTTCACTATAAGGTCTGGACTCATTTATTACTACGACCCTCTATTATTCCCCCTATTTATTGCAACTGGAGCCAAAGCCTGGGGTCCAGCCGTTTCCAGGTAGGAGCACCGTGACACACCAGAGACATTTTAGGCCTCACAAGTATACCACTCAGCATTCCTACACTTGGGGCGAGCGTTACAACATCTTTAGCGGGCCCTGGAGGGAGGGTCGCCCTTCGCAAATTGGTGTCCGTCTGTTGCACATGGATCTGGCATTCCACTTTCCCATATACCCTGACTGCATTTCACAAGGCAGCAAAAAAAGTGGGTGGAAACCTTTGTGGGACCTGTAAGGGCATTCATATGATGCCAGTCATCATTTACAGAAACAAATATAACTTAGGCTTCAGGCACAATTGCAGTGGACAGGTTTGGGGTGGACCCAACTCTATGCTGGGTCCCCCGGACACTGTCCAGGTGTCACCACGTATTGCTGCTCTCTGGAAGGGAAGGTGTGCACCCTCATGGGAAATCCAGAGAGTCAGGGTCTGCAGTAAATCAGTGTGCTTCTTTACTAGAGGAATTCAGATGCAAAACAATACAGGCAAGGCATAGGGCTGGCTTCTCCAGTCTCCTCCCTGGCAGAAGAAAGGTTTGATGCTGAGGAAAGGTCTGAGTTCGCTGTCTTTCTCTTAGAAGGCTGGTACCCTGGTGGAGGCCCACGGTCTTTAGCTTGGTAATCTAGGTTGCTCCTTGGTCACAAGGCTGGTGACCCATGGCCTGTGGCTCAGCGTCCTCATCTCAGTGTTTTCTTCTGGTCACTCTTGCAGACTGGCATGAATCTCCCTCTCCAAGCACTGGTCCCTAACTGCAGAACCCTAGGGGATCTGACCACTCTCTTTACCATTTCTAGCTAGACTAGAACCTTCTGGCAGTGTTTCTCAACTCCAGTCCTCAGGACCCACCTACCGTCATGATTTGAGAATATCCCATAGAATGAATACCTGTGGTAAGTCCTGATGCACCGACACTAATTATATCACCTGCTCAATACTAAGGAAATCCTGAAAACCTGACCACCAGGTGGGTCCTGAGGACTGGAGTTGAGAAACACTGTTCTAGGGGGAGAGTTGAAGTGGAGAAACTCAGCAAAAACAATTTCATAGTTATCACTCCCGTCTGGCATTGACTTACATTAGAGCTTCAATGATACTCAATGTCAATGACTCAGCAGTTTTTCCAGACAAAAACAAGTTTCCAGACATAACATAGCTAAAACCATACATTCAAAAGGTCAGTTTGTCTGATTTTGGTGGTTAAACATGTCTGGCTTTTTACCTCCAAAATATGCTCTTTTTTTTTTTTTAAAACCCTATGGCAGCTGTGGAAAATTACCAGCTTCATGAGGGATCGGTCATGTCAAACCAATTTAATCAGTTTCTATGAGGAGATAAGTTCTAGACTTGACCGCGGCGAATCAATGAATGTCGTATATCTGGACTTGTCCAAAGCATTTGACACTGTACCACATAAAAGGTTAGTATATAAAATGAGAATGCTTGGACTGGGAGAAAATGTCTGTATGTGGGTAAGTAACTGGCTCAGTGATAGAAAACAGAGGGTGGTTCTTAACGGTACACACTCAGATTGGGTCACTGTCACTAGTGGGGTACCACAAGGGTCAGTACTGGGCCCTTTTCTCTTCAATATATTTATTAATGATCTTGTAGAAGGCTTGCACAGTAAAGTATCAATTTTTGCAGATGACACTAAACTGTGTAGCGTAATTAAAACAGAAGAGGACAGTACACTGCTACAGATGGATCTGGATAGACTGGAGGCTTGGGCAGAGAAGTGGCAAATGAGGTTTAACACTGACAAATGTAAAGTTATGCACATGGGAAGGAATAATGCAAGTCACAAGTACATACTAAATGGTAAAACACTGGGTAACACTGACATGGAAAAGGACCTATGAATTTTAGTGAACAGCAAAGCTGTAGAAACCAGTGTCAAACAGAGACTGCCAAAGCCAATAAGATAATGGGTTGCATCAAAAGAAGCATAGATGCCCTTGATGAGAACATAGTCCTGCCACTTTACAAATCACTAGTCAGACTACACATAAAGTACTGTGTATAGTTCTGGACTCCTGTGAACATGGTAGACCTAGCAAAGCTGGAGAGTGTTCAGAGGAGGGCAACTAAAATAATAACTGGAATGGGTGGACTACAATACCCAGAAAGATTACCAAAATTATTCACTTTAGAAAAAAGACGACTGAGGGGAGATCAAATAACTATGTATAAATATATCAAGGGTCAGTACAGAGATCTCTCCCATGATCTATTTATCCCCAGGACTGTGACTGTGACCAGGGGAAATCCTCTGCGTTTGGAGGAAAGAAGGTTTGTAAATAAACATAGAAGAGGATTCTTTACGGTAAGAGCAGTGAGACTATGGAACTCTCTGCCTGAGGAGGTGGTGATGGCAAGTTCACTAAAAGAGTTCAAGAGGGGCCTGGATGTATTTCTGGAGTGTAATAATATTATAGGTTATAGTTACTAGAAGGGGGTCGTTGATCCATGATGTTATTCTGATTGCCTGATTGGAGTCAGGAAGGAAATTTTTCTCCTAAAGTTGGGAAAATTGGCTTCTACCCCACAGGCGTTTTTTGCCTTCCTCTGGATCAACTTGTAGGATAACTGGTGAACTGGATGGACAGATGCCTTTTTTTGGCCTTATAAACTATGTTATTATGTTATTCAAAGTCCCAAAAGTCTCAGTATTCATTAAGCCTTTCCACAGATCCTCACAACTTTTCAACTAGGGGAAACATGGGCAAATGTCCACAAGTGTCCAGACTTTACAGTACCCATTTTCCAGGGCACTACACATTACCATATTATGGCTATATACATGGACCCTTTAAGCATAGGGGAAGTTGTTTGGCAGCACCCGCTCCTGGCTCTAACACTGCCATTCTCTGTAATAAGCCTCAAATATTTGTGGAGAAAGTGGCATAATGTGGTGATGGCATCAAGAGACTGGCAGACCAGCATAGTCAGTGTGATGACTTAACTGCATCGTACTGCCTGTGTGTGTAGGATGCCAGCTATTCTCTCTGTCCAGCTCAACGCTCTCTGCTTGGGAATGAGGTTATGTTTTATATGTGTGTGTATGTATGAGTGTGTGTGTGTGTGTGTATATATATATATATATATATATATATATATATATATATATATATATAATTTTTTTAACTACATTTAACCCCTTCACTACCAGAGGTTTTTTCATATTTTTTTTTCCCCTTATATTCCTTAAGCCATACCTTTTCCATATTTCTGTTCACATAGCTGTACGAGGGCTTATTTTTTGTGGGACAATGTTTACTTTCTAATGCTACCATTGATTATGGCATACAATGTAAAAATTTACAAATGAGGTGCCCTTCATTTTCTGGGTCAGTACGATTACAACAATACCCATATGTATTTTATGTCTAAATAGTGTAAAAATAAATTTAAACTTTGAAAAAAATATTTTTTACATCACCATATTCTGACCCCCATAACTTGTTTTATAGTTATATCTACTGAGCTCTGTGGGGACTCATTTTTTGCGGGACAATCTAGTTTTTATTGATACCACTTTGGAGTGTGTGTGTGACTTTTTGATCACCTTTTATTACATTCTTTGGGGTAAGAGAAGCAATGTAAAAATGGCAAATTGGCCATTTTGACCCTTTTTTGCATTACGCCTTTCGACGTATTTGAATTTTTTCTTTTTACATTTTAATAGTATGGGTATTTTTGTTTGTGGTGATATCCATGATGTTTATATTTTTTGTTTTTTAGGTATTTATTTTTCTATTATACTTTTTGTATAAGGTGGATGATTTAAACTTTTTATTTTTTTAATGATTTTGAAGCTCAGATATGAGCCTAAAAAATCTATTTTTAAATTTTTAATTTTGAACAATCATGTTTTTAAAATGATTTTATTACTGTCTATCACTTTCTTATGTTGGTCTGCCATCTGGTGGCCAAAATAAGAATTGCAGTTTGAATACAGTCTCTTCAGCGAAAAACCAGGGCATTCAAACCAGTTACCGGCATCCGCTTTGACCGCAGGAGATGTTGGTAGGATTTCCGAAAGCACAAGCTTCCGGGTTTTTGACACTTTAAATGACGTGATCTCACTTGATCACAACATCTAAAGGCATTAATTACTGCGATCGGCATTATTGCTGGTCAAGGTAATTAGTGGCAGGTCTCTGCTGTTAGAAACAGCAGAGACCTGCTGGCTATGACGCCAACTGCATGTGTGGGCGGGCGCCATGTACGCTGGTGGCGAAAGGGTTAAGTTACCAGGGAAGCATAAAAGGAGTATTATAACAATTTATGTTAGGAGCATGGGCTTAAGGGGACACTGTTACTGTGTGGGGCCTAAAAGGGTCACCCTTTACGTTCCTTTGGATTTCTTGGAAAAATATATGAAAAGTAGCACATCTTAAATTTTCTTACATCAGGCTTAGGAAAGCTAATTTGAATATCCTTCCCAGACACCCAGAGGGGCATTGTCTGGCCTACAATACTCCGCACATGTACTAAGCATACTAAGCCTTTGCCATAATTAGAAAGAGTAACTTCCAAGACAACACATATATATTGCCCAGAGCAGCAAGTTTTACTGAATCTTTTCCCATAAAACTGTATATTGATCTGCTCAGCTCCTCCTGCTCTATAACATGCTGCCTGCAGCTCAGGCAAGGCATGGCCCAGGGCACACTTAAAAGTGGGAAATATTGTGCTCACAACACAGTCTCATAACCTAGATCAGTGATGGCGAACCTTTTACAGACCGAGTGCCCAAACTGTGACCCAAAACCCACTTATTTATCTCAGTGTCAACACAGCAATTTAACCTGAATACGACAGTAGAATATAGTATATCTTCCATGTACTTTATCACTTAGCTATAATAGCCTGCCTACATTCAATGCCCTGCCTGTGCTGTTCATAGTGCACCCTACACTAATGAATGGCAGGAAAAGTCTAAGGCACAGAGAGGGCTCTGAGTGCCGCCTCTGGCAACCATGCCATAGGTTCGCCACCACTGGCCTAGATGCAGCTCAATCCATTCAATTGAACAGTTCAAAGATCTTTAGTTGCGATAAAGTTTTTCTTTACTAAATCGACAATGGGAGTAGTAGTACATATAGCAGCAAAAGGCACAATTGAAAATAGTATTACAATAGCTGTGTATAGGCAGCAACAATCATGGTAATAGCATACCTCCCAATGGTCCTGGAACCAGCGGGACAGTCCCGGAATGCATTGTCTGTCCCGGTGCAGCCACAGGGATATGTGAGTGAGATGGTAGATATGTTGTCACAGTGTACACGGTGTAGGCGGTGGTTCTACTCCCTGTTAGTTGAATCTTCCCTGGGCAGTGTGGAGGGTGGACACGACTTCCCTCGGAGCTGCACCTCCCGGAGGGATCCAAAGTGTAGACCAATAAACAACTTGTACCTGGTTGCTGATACTGTAGTCAGATGCCAGTAGCTTCTCTTGACCACATGGGTGCTGGCAGAGTCCATGAAAACCGGGGACGGTCGATTACCTCTGTCAGGCTTGACAGTCCAAGAAATATTCAGGGTTCTAGTGGTTTAGCTGTTAATTGTCACTTGCTGTCCTGACATGGCCAGTGTCAGGGGTAATGATAGCCTTTTCCTTTAGGAAAGGATCTCCACTTTTCTTCCTCCTGCACAATACCAAATTCCATCATAACTAACTCCTTACACCTCCTCCTTTCTCCTACTCTTATCCTCTCTTATCTGTCTAACTTCCTGTTACTGGGCCTTATATAGAAGGCAGAATGCCACCATCTAGTGGTGGGAAATAACACTGCAGTACTCAGCCATAGAGGTTCTTATACCATATACAAAATAGACAAGGGTTTTACAATGACATGGCTACTATAAATACATAGTCATAAACAGTTTGCTGTGTCCCTTTTACACATATATGTGGGACACTGCATCGGTACGGGAGAGCTATGTCCCGGTCTCCCGGCTGCCTGCTTCTTTCATCCTCCGAGTCCCCCACTTGACCCCCCCCCCCCCGAGCTCTCTCCGTACCTTCTGCCTCATGTCTGGGCTGGGCCGGCTGTCAGTCAGCATAGGCTCCGCCCTCTCTAGACAAGAGAAGATCTCCTGCTGGTGATTCTGCAGCTAGAAAAAAAGGTAAGTATAAGGTTTTTATTTTTTTTTTTTTTTTTACTTTCTGTGAAGGGACTGCACTATGTTTATTATTCCTGTACTGTGACATCACTGTGTTTATTATCCCTATACTGTGACATCACTGTTTATTATCCCCGTACAATAAGGGGACTGGGTGATTAGCTTATAGTGGGTGGAGTTAGGCATGGCCTAGTGCTGAAAAAAATGGTAATAGTAGCTCTCTCCCTCTCTCTAAACAGTCTCACTCTAAACAGTTTGCAATCTTTCCAAGATAACCACAAACATGCTCTTCTATGCTTGTTAACTTCTTCTACAATTCCTAGGCTGAGTGTTGCAGAATTTAGATCCAGATGTCTAGGCCATCTCAAAGCGTGGTGGGTGCTTGAGGCAAATAACTCTTTCCACAGCAGCAAAGTCTTTCTGCCATAAATGAACAAATACCTTGCTGTCTATCTTGCACGGCCTTCATGGTGATTCTAGACCTTCTAAGATGGCTGGTCTTTTTCTCTCAGGGGTACTCTGAGGACAAAGTTGCTTCTTTGGTAGCTGTAGTCTCAGAGATAAAGGTTCTTTTGCACATGTTGGTCTTTTCTGTAGCTCTTCTAAGGCTCCACTAACCAGGGGGTGGGATAAGTCCATCACCTTGGTTACCTATCCAAATCTGTCAGTATTAGATAGTGTGAAAGTAGCCTTAGCCTCCAGCTCGGTAAATAGAAGGTGAACAGATAATTAACTAGACAATATATGACATGCCATCATTCATTAACCACTCTATTATTGTTTTAAATTGCTAAAGAAGTCGCATTGGTAAGTGGGTATTGTGGTCATGAATGTAGATAGTAGCGCTGGGTTTCAAATACAAGCTTGATTGTGGTTCGTCATAGAGCATAGCAAGGTTCCTACAAAGTGATAGTGATCAGAGGCATAGCTATTTTTTTTCCTTCATCAGATGCATTAGCCCCTCCAATCAACCTTCAGTAAAATGTAATTTTCCATGCTTAACCCCTTTCAGAAGTTGGGTCTTTAAAGATGGCGTCTGCTCGCAAGGCACCCGGGGCTAGTGTCTGCAATCAGTGATAATAGATGGCAAGTTCAATTGTGACCCCGGCATCTGAGGCAGCCTTCCCCAGGAGCATTACGCTTGTGGGGTCCAAACGGCGTCCTTGCATGAGGAGCCTTTCACTTTCTCCATATTAAAAATAAACAATTAAAAAAATAAACATTATAGGCATTGCCGTGTCTCAAAACACTGGAACTGTTAAAATATAAATGCATTTATTCTATATGGTGAACATCGTAATAAAAAATAAATAAATAAATAAAAATCAAAACCTGCTAACAAAAATCTGTTAGGACTTTACTGCAGTGAGGGACATTGTTCTGACATCATTCACACCTAGACACAACCTAGCCAGTTGTATCATTACAGCCACCATTGCAGGAATGTGATTGCCCGCCATCCATTCTGCAGGAAGAGACTTGAGATAGATATGGAGGGAAGAGGGTCATAACTCTCAACCTTGACTAAATCCATACATCGTTATCTGGGAAGGATTGTACTGTGTACAATTGGAACTGTGTTTTGCTATAGTCGGATGTACTGTGATTCCTGTTTTGCACTTTAGTATAAAAAGACATTTATTCTGCTACAGCTGGCCTGGTTATGGACTCCTACATCATACACCAGCCTTGCACCCATACAAACATTGAACATCACGGGCACTCAAACTACTATAAGGCAAGAGCCTCAACATTTAGCTGTGCCCCGGGATAAGAAAGGGTGCACCCTCCTTTAACTGCATGGCCCTAGGATACAACGATGTGAGGAAAATCACTGAGATTGACTGTAAAATCCAGAGCCACTACTGCTCCCATCCTGCGCTGTGCCTCCTCCCGGGCCGCTGCACAATGCATTGATGTAAATTGCACTTTTACAATTAATCACTGAAGGCCTCCTGGGAAGCCAGCCAATCTGATCTGGCTCATTTCCTAGTTGCGTCCATAGCTGTTCTTACTCAGAGTGAATTTCTGATCTGATCCGTTCATTACTATATCAATGTGTTATATGTACCTCTACAAGAGACAAGTTATCAACATGATATTCTCCTAAACAAATATGTAAAGTGGAAAGTTAATGCTTATCTTGTAATGCTACACAGCGGGGCTGTCATATTAATGCTGTCTTAAATTTAGACAGCATAAAACTAAATGAGACAGGCACTAACTGCACCAAATTTATCACAATGCCTCACGCTGAGTGATAAATATGACACTGCAATGGCCTAGACTAGTATGTGTGCAGGTGTTGGAGGTATTTTGGTATTTCTAGGTCCCATAGTCTTCTCCAGTCTAAAGGTAAAGCTTTCCCTCTATGTGAGCTCAAAACACTACCATCTGGTGTCTAAAGTTGGTATAGCAAATTCCTATTCTACAGTATTGTCTGCATTGCCTTATATTGCTGTATTCTCATTGGTTCCTTTTCCTGCCATGTATGTTATGGAGTGTGCTTGACCATGTGACCCCTCTAATATCTGTCAGCTACCAATGACAAACCAGAGGATGTAGCAAGTTTCGCCCTCCTTTTCTCTAGGGAGTGGGCTGGAATATTCCAGATAGTGCTGGTTCTGTCACAGACCAGAAGACAGTGTACATCTCCCCTGTGTACCTCAGCCAGTCACTCAAGCCTGAGGCCTAGTTATCCAGCCTTTATCATTACTAGCATAGTTAAACCAGACTGTATCCAGACAGCTGCAAGAAACTTCAAAGAACACGTGGTGTGTTCTTTCAAGTATTCAGTAGGACTACCTATATCCAGTTCCAGAGCCTACTGTCTGATCTCTGAGGACTGGAGGATCATCCACTCAGGATCACCTCTGTCCCGGCTTACACGTCGGAAGGGCAGCATCATTCTCTAAGAATTTCAAGTGCTCATAGTTTATACTTTAGCCACCTGTACCTTACTCAGCAGAAAGGACTAATTTATTGGATCAGGTCTGTACTTCTACTCCTTCTATCATCTCACGTCCATCTACAGTCAAGTTCCTAAAGCTACCGCGCATTGTCAAGCCACTCTACTCTACCACTGTATCCATACCATCTAAACCTGGTTGTGTATCAGGGAGACTGTAACCTGTATAACATCTTGGTTCCTGCATTAAAACAAACTTTATCCTTGACTCCTGGCATTGGTTTAATTATTGGTGCCTTGAGCGAGGAGGGTAACGGGAACATTCTTGCAGCCGGGCAACCCTGGGAATAAAGCCGCCATAGTAACTCTCGTGCCCGTGATACCACGCGGGACAACCTTAAAGGTCTCCTGTTCACCACTTTCAGCCTGACTTACTTTACACCAATATTTTGTGCCAAAATAAAGGCATATGGTATTAATAAGTCTGGTGCATTTTATCACTTGTCTTAGCCATTTGCCCTTTTGTAGTGCAAACTAGTGATGGATCATGAAAAGTGTCTATAACATACAATAAATCCAGGCCATGGCTTTTATGCAGTAGTGTAGCTAGGGGTCACAGTGGTCACAATTGTGACTGGGCCCCTAAACCAGAGGGGTTCATCCCCTTGATAGTGGTGCACCACCCATTACTGTATGTTTCACTTTATAAGACACACTGGTTCTTATAAAGCAAATACTGGTGAGATCCTCCCTTATAGTGCTCACTAGTAAGCAGGAGATGCGGAGTACAGTGCGTGAAGCACTGTACTCACCACTCCCTGGTCTTCTCCGAGCCGCACTGGCCAGACCGCAAAAACCGTCAGGAGGAAGTGTGCGCACTATGATCTAATGTCGGACGCAGTTAGGGCACAATGCAGCAAGGGGCCCCGAGAAGACCAGGGACTGGGACTGCAGGAGAGAACGCCAGATGTGGAGAGTTGCAGCAGAGCAAGAGAGGTCTTTGAATTTATTAATTTTTAATCCGATCTGAAGTCTGATATTAGGGGGTCTAACATAGGGACCATATCTGAGGTTTGATATGAGGGACTGATCTGTCGTCTGATATGGGGGTCTGATTTAAGGTCTCATATGGGGGTCTAATTTGAGGTCTGATGTGAGGATCTGATGTCAGTCCCATATGGGGGTCTGATTTGAGGTCTGATATCGGGGGGGGGGGTCTAAGAAGGGAGAATTTTTTTGTGCTGGTATACTTTGAGGGGGTATTTTTTTTTGTATTGGCACACATTATAAGGGGGTATATTTGTACATTATAAGGAGAATTATTACTACTCGTGGACTATGGCCATTATTACTATTGGGGGCACTGTTAAAACTATGCATTCTGGCAGATAAATATTTCTATTGGTAGGATTTTGAGTAGCGCTATTACTGGTGGGAGGAGGTTGGCTACCCTGGCACAGTATCAGTTTAGCACAATTATTTTTGGGTGACATTATGTTTACACTATTAGTGTAGAAGGACACTATTTGCTGGGCGCAGTTTTTTTCTTTTTTTTTTCATCTGCATGGTACTAGTATTTTCAGGGGGACTGTTTCTACAGTATAGCATTGGAGAGCATAGCGAGCACAGTATTAGGGGTGGCAGGATGAGGTGTTCAGAAGGTGGGAGAATGATGGAAAAGTAAGAAACTAAGATGTCTGTCAAACTCTGCAGAAACAAAAAATGGCGGAAGGAAATCATCATGGGGGTCTCGTCTGAAAGGAGAAGATGAGGAAAGAGAACATCTACAGTAGAGGAGATGTCACCTTAAGAGATATGTGGCGCTGTATTACCCTGCATGTTTTGTAGCGCTGTGTGTAATGTTTTCCAAGTATGTCTTGGGAGGTTCATGGAGTAGTAGGAACCTAAGATGTCAAACTCTGCAGATACAAAATATGGCTGAAAGAAATAATCATGGTGGTCTTGTCTGAATGGCAAAGATGAGGAAAAGAGAACGTCTACATCAGAGGAGATGTCACCGGATGTAAGAGGTATGTGGTGCTGTATTACCCAGTATGCTTTGTACCACTGTATGTAATGTTTTCCAAGTATGTCTTTAACCCCTTAAGGACCCTGCCATTTTTCACCTTAAGGACCAGGCCAATTTTAGCAAATCTGACATGTCTCACGTTATGTGGTGATAACTTTAAAATGCTTTTACTTATCCAGGCCATTCTGAGATTGTTTTCTCGTCACATATTGTACTTCATTGTACTGTATGTGTCATTGCCTTCAGGTTCTGGTGCATGCACAAAATTTAAATCAGTCTTAGCACTCATGCACATCTGCATATCTGTGTACTAGCAACATTTTTTGCGGATACCACATTAATCCATTCATTTATATGGTCCATGCACGCATCCATATTTTTTGTGGATCTGTGTGTCCATTCAGCAAATTATGGAACATGTCCTATTTGAGCCCACATTATAGTCATTTCTATTGATGAGAGTGAGAAAAATGTGGAGTGCACGTGGAAGTTACCTGTATTTTGTGTATCTGTAGTTTGCGGACTGAAAGTCGTGTGCATGAGGCTTTATATTAATATTATATTCTGTGTTTAGGGACATCAATTAAGTCAAAATTCCCATGTTTTGGGCCTGGCCAGGGAAGGAACTACTACCCACAGTGGCAGGGGGGCCTGCGAAATTAGGCCCTGGCTTCACCTGCCAGAATGCATACACACAGTAGTAATGGTTACTGTGCTTGTGCCTAAGTGAGACCCAGGCTGTAATGGATGTTTGTCTTCTCGGTTCCAACATGGAGTCTAAACTGAAAAAATCTAGAACTGCAACCCATCTGGTAGGAAGCAGGACTGGCCCACTTCTGCCCAAAGGGGGGAGAATGGAATGGTGAGTTCTATTCTGTCTAACAATAGCGCTGACGTATACCCTGCCACCTGTTGGTGAACCAGGCATATTACATGAACACAACAGTTTCATAATAGTAATATCAATGTACGCTTGTGAAGGACCTGGAAATAAATACACATGACATAGGCGTTAGCAATAAAAGACAGTAGCATTGTGAAAGAATAGTAACGCCACTCCAGTGTGTTACACATCCTGCCACTAATACTGTGCCCACTGTGCTTCCCAATACTATACTGCAGAAACAGATAATCCCCCTGAAAATACTATTATCACACAGAGAGTTCACCTTCAATAATTATTGGCACATAGTGCCCTAAAAAATACATATGACCAGCAAATAATGTTCCTTATAGTGGCGTAAACATTGAGTCCTCCAAAAATAATTGTGCTAAGCTGATACTGTGCCAGGGTGCCTCCCAATGTAACAGTCCTCCCAAAAGTCCCACTAATAGTAATAATTCTCTGCCAGAGTGCACTATGTGGTAACAGTGCACCCCTATAGGAATATCCCTCATTTTGCTCCAGGAGTAATAATGTCCCCATAGTGCCCCCTTTATAATGTTTGCCAGTAAAATAATTCTCACTTGCAATGTTTGGGAGTACAAAAATGCCCCTTTATGTACCAATACAAAAAAAATGATCCCTTATAACGTGTGCCAGTACAAAAAAAAAAAAAAAACCCTGTAGAACAAATGTCCCCATAGTGGCCACCTTAGAATGTGTGCCAGTACAAAAATGTGCATTAAGTACAAAAAAATGCCCCCTTTTAGGCCCACAGTAGTAGGAATGTGCCCATAGTGGCCCCATTATAATGTGTGCCACTACAAAAATGCTCATTTTTATAGCCGCAATGTCCGCATAGTGCTTTCTCCAGTTACACCCCATTGTGGTCCAACACCATGCTGCCAAATAAAAATAATAAACTCAAATACTTACCTCCATTCTTCTGTCAGCGATGCAGTGCAAGACACAGACCTCTTCTAGTCTGTTCCTTGAGCTTTATCCAGCCTGGCTCAGGCAGAGCGATAATGATGACACCAGCCTCTGATAGGCTACAGGACCTAAGACTAAAGCCTATTAGAGGAAATGGTGGGCCAGGGAGACATCGCTCCTGCACCCCATCGCGGCATTCAGCTGTATTGCTGTCCTGAGTACAGCGATGCAGTTGAATATGTAGAGTTGAGCATTTCCACCATGGAAGCATTCATTGCCCATGGTCCTTCCGCTGCCCCCCTCTTTCCCCCTACCTGGTTCTACTTGAGGCAATCGCCTCATTGGTGTGCACCCCTGTGTGCCAATAACCTGTTAGAGAAGGCAGCTACTCTCATTGAAGCTTCAGTGAGCACTGTGGTCTCCTAACTGTTTACCAAGCACAACACTGTACATTGTGTGGCGGCTGTGCTTGGTATTGCAGGTCAGGTCATTTCATTTAAATGGGACTGAGCAGCGCCCAGGCTATTTTACCGATGTACAGTGGCATCATCAGTCTAGGAAGACACCTAAGCATTCATTGAGTGCTGCAGCCTCTCCTAACAGCTGATCAGCAGGGGTACCATAAGTTGGATGCCCACCCATCTGATATTGATGACCTATCCTGAGGGTAGGCCATGAATATCAAAATTCTGGATAACCCCTTTAAGACTCTAGTAATGCCTCTGGAAGTACTAGAGATCACCACAGCAGCTCTCCACAAACCACTTTCTGAATTTGCTAAATATGACTGTGTTGTTAGCACAATAGTTCAGTATTTGAAGTCCCACTTTTAAGTTTGACTTTAACGGTCACCTTTTTCATGCTTCTTTCCTGTTGCTGAGAGAGAGATGCTTAAAAAATCCCCTGTAGCTTAATGGGGTTGTCCAGGTGTTACAGGAAAGGGGATCAGAGCGGTACTGCAATAGCAGTGGTAGAGTATTTGTAAGGGCAAGTATGGCTTCTTTTTATTTTTTTCCATGGACTAGGTATGGTATTGCAGCTGCAATCCAAGACACAGCTTTTGGACAAGATTGGCGCTGTTTCTGAAAGAAAGCATACTTTCTTTTCTAATCCTATACAATTTATTTAAAGTCACAATATATTTAATTACCAGTTTTCTCAACTATACGGCCCACGGTAACCCTTGAGAGCTGTCATCTGATTAAGATAATGCTGGCCAACTGAGTTTAAAAAAAAAAAAAATCTCTGCTACTAAAGAAGCTGTGGAGCAGGCCTCCTGGTATCTTCATTGCTTTAAGAATATTACATGTGTTGGAGCATATCTATATGCGCCACAGAGGTTGTAGCATAAATGGTCTGTGAATAGCAAGGTCCCACAGGCCTCAAACCTCCATAGCTGGACTACTTTCTGGATTAAGGTATCTCAAGACCTCTCCAATAATTGTTAATCAGTCTCTCATAAAAGCGTCCATCAGTCAAAGAGAGATTGCAGAGTGCGGAGGGGGAAACCCAATCTCCAGGTCAAAGTTCATTAGCTCCAAGCTACGCCTCTGCTTAAGTTGAAATGTACAAAAGAATAAGAAGCTTAAATTTCTTTTCTTTGGTTTATCAGAAGCAATAATAACCAAACAGCAATTATAAAAATACTTCCCATAAACCCACCCCATGTTGATGCTCAAGGACGTGTAACTTGTAGAACAATAGTATATGATGCACAATAGAATAAGAGAGAAAGAGATCAGCGAATGTAGTGACTAATGTATTTATATGGATTTATAACGTTTTGAAGACCAAAAACTCTTATTGTTGCACTGGAGATCAGTCTGTGAGTTAGACATGAGTCATAAACCACTTATTTTCATCTTCAGATTGTTTCCTCTTTAATGGTATGTTAGATGTGTGGTGGCATTCAGTTGGAGCCATTAGGCTAACACTTCACAAGCATCAAGGAATGATGATGCAACACTTCTTACTTTCTCTACGCAATGCAACCATAGGGTGGCCCCCAATGTCTGACTAAGTTCTGCACTTATTTTTACACGTGGCTGTACTCACAATATATGTTTCCACAACATTGATATTTTTACTTTATACAAGTGGCCAGTTTGCTCATCCGAAGTGTCCAGACACTGTAGGACTAATTCTCCCAGACACATGGTTAAAGGTCCTACTTAGACAACTTCTTTCTACAGAACGTCTACTCACTTCTTCTTTTGTGTCTGGTGTCCCCCTCAAATATATCTTTTTGCTCTTTTGTCCATTTTTCTCTAAGTTTCTCTTCTTTCTGGCTGCTTTAATCCAGAGCTGGATTAATCTAAGTATGATAATGGACTAGAGGTGCGAAAAAGGACTACAAGCCAGATGTCCAACTGCAGGTGTTCCATTGACCTCACACCACTGCTCTTAAAGCTATATACACAGTACACAGCAATATGGCAGTGGAGGTTGGAATGGAGATTTATCCTCTTCAGTGATGAGTCCCACTTTTGTCTTGGACACATGGATAGCCCTAAAGAGGCCTTCAAAAGACAGCGTCACAGCGGTCCTACTCCTGGAATTATGGTGTGGGGTGGTATAATGTATGGTAGCTGGAGAACTCTAGCCTTCATTTCAGGCACACTAACAGCTAAGCATTACATTTATTTGGTTGTGGAACCAACCTGTTCTCCAAAGTGTCCAAGGAGCCGTTTTTCAACAGGACAATGTTGGACCGCATGTTGCTTCTAATACTGTGAGCAGCCTGAGTGGCCTAAATGTGCTACCATAACCTGCAGCATCTTCGGACTTGTCTCCCGTCAAGCACATATGATCGGCAATTACAGAGGGAGCTGCCAGCAGCTTGATGATCTCTGTGGTCAAGCACATTCAACATGGCAGAACATTAATAACCTCACTGATGGTATATTAAGGCATATAAGTATGTGTATTTTTGCGTTTGGTGCTCATAATTGATATTTTGTTTTCATTTTTTTTATATAATTTACATATTAATATTTCTATAGATCCTATGATTTCCATAATTCCACAACTTTTTGTTCTTGGTATTGCAGTTTCACTAGTAGTAAGGAATGTAAATTGACATGCTGTGCTGCAGATACTCATGTTTGTGGAGCCTACAATAAGGCAGTACCTTGCATGTATGAGTATATCTCTTGCAGCTAGCACAGAATAATATCTGCAGCATTCACTTGTCCTGTAAGAGGACATGACTCAATGATTTCCCTAGTGCATTGTTTTTCTGAGATTTAGATTGTGGTTTTCCTTGTGCTGCATAGGCAGCTGAGTCATGTCTACAGCAAAAGTGTAACTGCTCAATGCAACCACTAAGTGGCAGCATTGGCTTACTTAAATTTAGTTATGCCATGCAGCGTGAACTAGCGCTACCATAACTCACTATCACATCTGCATTGACAGCTGAGACTTTAAAGTAAATACCACAATACAAGTAAGATTTTATTGGAAACGCAGGGACATTGTCCTTGTATACCAAATCCAAAACTGTTATGCACTGCAAAAATATGATCAGAGAAAATAAAGTCTTTTATGCTATTCTGCCAAGATGCAGCATCTGCCAATGTGTTTCAGTGTGCACAGACTATAACAGTGTAAAGCAGGTTTAGTGTGTGTACAGGTAAGTCGCAGTTATGAATGGCGCAGACACAGTCAGATGTAACTTTACTGAACACTATGGCAGCATAAAAGGTGGCCAAGACACGAACAGTAGGACACCGGTTCTATAAACTGCAGAAGTAATTATTGGACCTTCTTACAAATACTGCATTGATGTCCTGAATCTTCAAGTTGTGCCCATTACAGGAAGAGGATTAAAGGATCTAAGACTTAAGAGCCCTTTACACAGGCCGGCAATCCACAAAATAATCGATAATGAGCAATTATCTGACAGTGTAAAAGTATCGCCAATTACCCAATGAAAGAGCGTACCGACATTCATGCAGATACAAAAAATTGTTGTTTGCCAGCAGCAGTGCTGTGTAAGCAGTATCTGTTGCTTGCAAACTAAGAGTCTGTATGGGGAAGACTGATGGCATCAGTTATCGCTCCTCCTCATACAGTGGAGGTGATCGATATATGTAACTGTGGTGGTCTCCTCCACTGACAAGCAGGTGATTGTCGGGAATCTGCTGCTGTATTGTAAAGGGACCTTTAGCTATTGATAACCTATCTTTAGGATAGGTCATCAACATCAGACCCCACTTGAATACGAGCAGCACTTCAGTAACCATGCATGGCCTATACACAATGTATATGGAGGAGTAGTTCTATGAAAGCAGCTGACTGGCAGAGGAGATGAGAATCAGACCCTTACTGGTTTGATATTGATGAACTATCCTGAAGATAGGTCATCAGTACTTAAAGCGTATCTATCAGCATGATCAACCTTATTAAACCAGGCATATTGCCTGTTAGGGATGATTATGCCGAGGTAAATGATCTCTTTAGTAGTTGAAATCAGTGTACTCATTGTAGAGAACTATGCACTTTATTTTCATATGCTAATTAGGAACTCCAAGCACCGAGGGGTGGACCTTACACTCTTAGACACTCCCCCCTGTTAAGTGACAGGCTAGGCCTTCTCCATGTCTTCCTTCCTGGCCCTGTAATCCCGTACACGCACTGGTGAACATTGAACTACTACATGCCCAGGTCAGATCCCAGCATTCAGGAAACTGTACTTTCTCAAAAGCTAAGATCCAAACTGTGCTTGCATTGATGCAACATTTATTGGGACATGCAGGGGTGGACTGGTCATAGACCCTACAGTGAAATTTGCTGGTGGGCCAAAGTCCAGAGGGCCACCTGAGCCCTCCTCACGGCCACCAGCCAATGCATTCACTGCTACCCTGCCTTGTATATTATTTCATTATTTGATGCAATTTGGATTTTAGAAATTTCTGTATTCACATAATTTTTGCACTATTAAAAATGTATAAATATGCGGGACGACTGATTTCAACTACTATGGGATGATTTAACTCAGTATGATCAACCATAACAGGCAGTATGCCTTGTTTAATAGGGTTGATTATGCTGACAGATGCTCTTTAAAGGGAACCTGTCACCATGAAAATGCAGTGTAATCTGCTAGAAGCATGTTATAGAGCAGGAGGAGCTGAGCAGATTGATATATAGTTTTATGGGAAAAGATTCAGTATAATTTATATTTCAGTCATTTAAATTCCTGCTCATTCTGGGCTCTGAAGTCAGGTAGGTGGTCTTATCAGTTATTGGCAGCCTTTTCTCTATGACTGGGGAAAAAGAGATAGCTGTCAACCACTGATAGGGCCACCTACCTGACTTCAAAGCCTGGAGTTGTACTTTTTCTCATAAAACTATATATCAATATGTAGGTAGCTTGCACTGCAATTTTAATGTGACAGGTTCTAGAAACTCCCTGCAATATTTAAGGATAAAGTTTATGAGTAAGTATTGTCATTTCCCTGTCACATTAAATTAATGCAACACAATATAGTACAAGCCAGCTTTTCAAGTGAATGGATGTCTCTCTATGATGTCCATAAACTATAAGTATTGGGCTTACCTTAAAGAGAAAACTCCTTTTAATGTCAGAATCTGCTTGATGCTGTTTTTTTTCCTATTGATGTCCATTTCTAGTGTTGAGCGAATCGAAGATCCGAATTTCAGGATAAATTCAATTTGCAGCAAAACCAAATTTCTTCGTACTTCGTGGTAGCAAATCTATTTTACCCGAAATAATGTAATAAACAAAAGAAATTATACTTACCTCAAACATTTGCTCACGACCGGCCAGACGCCACTATCTTGCTTGAAGATCTCATATGAAATCCCTTGAGCAGTGACATATGATGTCAACACGCCGGCCGGTGTGATGACGTCATCACAGGCCTTGCAAAATTTTGTACCAGATCTTCAAGAAAGATGGCAGCGGCCGCCCGTTGAGAGCAAATGGATGGGGTAAGTATGATTTTTTTTTTATTTTACACTGTTATTAATGTCAGATGCTGCAATCATGTATGAACGTGGTATCTAAGAGGTACAATGACCCCCTACTTACCAAAAAATGTACTTTGTGACAAAGTAATTCATCACAAAGCAAATTTTTTAGTAAAATACAGCAAAGCAGCCGATGAGAATGTTTGCATACTTCGCTCATCTATATTTCTAGCACTAGAAATACACTAAAATTTCTGAACCCAATAAATACTCTATAGAATAAAATAATTTTATAGCTCTGCTGCATTATTTAGTGGTGACCTTACCATTTTATTGCATTGTAAGTTTAGCTATGCGGTGCTCTTTTTCCTGTACTTTGCTTGCAGCTACAGAGAACATTATTTAATAAAGCGAGGGATTGACACGTGCTTTATAGCTTTTAGCTCATGGAAGCTGATAAAAGCTCACCAGAATGAAACACACTGCAAAAAGAGAGCTTTCAACTTTCAATGCGATCAAACAATTGCATACAGAGGGGTATACAGTATGGCAAAATCCACATGGTTGTATTCTGCAAGGTACTGGATATGCATATGGTATATGAAAGGGAATAAGAAAATCTACAAGTAAAAACACAAGGTTTGTTATTCCACATCTGCTTGTTTGCCATGTCAAGCCACCTCTATAAAGGTTTTTAATTTCTTAATATATTTTTATAGGACTACATTTTCCTGTACAGTGCTCCTTACTACCTGTATAGACATACAGAATGGGCCACTTTCATTCATTTTATAAATCTGGCTACCTGCAGCCACCTTGAGAGGGAGATTATTATTTCACTTTTTTTCTATGCAGAGGATTTGAAGCAATCTCAAGAAATGCAGAGCTATATCTATAAATAAATTATTTGCTACAGAAATATGGTCAATGACAAGCATTTACTTTAAAGAGTTTGTAGGGAGTGCGCCCGTCAAGCATAATGGTAGAAGTGTGCCATTACAGACCTTTGGAATGGTGCAGGCTGGCGGAGGAACTTGAATTGTGTGAAGCGTACTTTACTGTACAGCTATCTACACGCTGTTCTCCATAAGACAGCACATCACTTGTCAAATAGGGTCACTCTGTATGTGGCTGCTCCATTGTCACTCCATTGTCAACCTACAGGTTTATCGTAGTCCTGCATCCCAGCAGGGGAGTGCAAACACCATGAGGGTATGTGCACTACTCCATCAAGATTCCTTTTCATCAGGTTCACTTCTACTCCACTTATGACACCAAAGCAGCTGGAACATTCCTTGCTCTGCTTTCGCCATAGAGCAGTGCAGTGATGCCATTTGTAGTGCAACAGCACCAACTAGTGGCCAGATCTTGCTGCTACAGTCTATTACAGTTAATGCAATAAATGAGGCTGACATATCGCATCAAAAGCATTAGTGTCACTCATTACTATTGAGGAGTGGTGCTCTTTTAAGGTGGGTGTGCTCCTTCACCACCTAAAATTCAGTTTTTTGAAACCCCTTTTAGGAATTCTTAGTAATGGTGTCCCTGTGTTAAGCTGCCTCATTTATTAGAGAGCGGAGCATCTCTCATTCTAGAGAACCAGCCTCTGTCCATTATAGCAGTCCATTTTAATGAGCACTATGTGATGTTTTATTTTTCTTGTGGTGGAGCTGGAAGGAAATTGAGCACTTACTGCAGGGTTCCAGACAGGGTTGGACTGGGGTTCCACCAGAAGAAATTTTTCTAGGGACCCATCCCCCATATCATCAAGTCTAACAGGTTTTGATTCAAAGTAATAGACCTTATTGGCAAGATATTGGCTCCAAAACCAGCACCTAATGTTTTGTTTTCTCCTGGACTTTTCTCCAGGATTCTCTGGTCCTCTGGTGGGCCAGTCTGATAATGGTTCCAAAAATGAGGCACCTTGTGACCAACTTTTCATTAGCGGACCCATTTAACATGAAGGGATTGTTCAAAGCAGGTTGTGCCTTTAATTCTTGAGTAATGGAATGGAACTTTCCATACTCCATGGTTCAATACCTCACCATATTAACTATCAAAAAGTGTGAAACAGGGTGGAAAAACACTTGTGATGAGGACAGTGGACAGGTAGCTAAAGACTGTCTTTAGAGATGTTGCGTACATGTTCCTGAAGTCAGTCCACTTGACATCAATCAGTCAACCATGGGATGGGCCTCTTACATTCTCCTCCTTTGATCCTTTATTGCGCATGTCCCTGCAGTGTGGCTGCAATACGTATTCACAGTGGCAATCCTCACACCAATTATCCCTAGGGCCAGGGCAATGATAGGAGGGTGAACCCTTTCTTCCCTCTGGGCACACCCTGATGTTGGGGCTCCTGCCTAATGATAGTTGGGGTGCCCTTGGTGTTATGAGCAAGATATGAGATGTAGGTGTAGTGGCCAGGATATAATGTTACGAGGCTCCAATGAGGCTGTTTAAAGATGGCTGCTTTTATCTTAAAACTATATTAGTTTTGTGCATGCGCCTTTACTGTGAGTAGCGCCGCATGCATTAATATATTTCATAATGAATATGAACTTGGATTCATTAATGATTGTGGTGAGTGGATCAGATCAGTTATGAAATACATTTATTCATGCGGCGCTACTCACAGTATTATAGTCTCGTAATTACGAGGCCATCTTCTTTAAACAGCCAATATATTTTACTGCATGTATGGACATAGGGATTTTAATGAAATTCAGCCGTTGAGCTAAACAAATTGGTTTCGTCCAAAGCAGGACAACCCAGATTCGCTCACCACTAAATCCAATGGTAACAAAACAGTTCCAAACAATTGACAGTGCAGACCCTTACCATATAGCAATGTATGGATTTAAGCCAGGATGGAGAGTGTGGCACTCCTTCCTCTTCATCTTTCCAGAGTATCTTTCTGCAGAATCTAAGGCTGGCAATATTACTCTTGCAATGGGGCTACAATTCCCAGGTAAGAGGTACAGTGGGCCACACTGTGTCCAAGTGTAAATGGTGTTTTACAGGGGCATAGCTATAGCCTCATGGGCCCTGGTGCAAAAGTTCAGCTTGGGCCCCCCTTCCCTCAGTGCTTTGTGTGTCTTCTTATGTGGCACAAGGGTCTTTAGGCCCCCTCAGGCTCCTGGGTCTGGTGGCTGCTACCTCTGCACCCCCTGTAGCTATGCCCCTGGTGTTTTAGCAATGTCCCCCCCATTGCAGTAAAGACTCTGCCAGCTTTTAACAGCAAATTCCTTACTGACTGACTCCAGTGCTCAACCATACAGATTTTGGGTCTTCTTGGTTCCTTCTTTTCTCAGCCTCTTTCTGAAGTACTGTTGGATAGCAAGCAAGTGCGGATGCAATGCGTTTTTCACTGATGGTTGCTTAGAGATGTTGTTTGTAAACATTCAGTTTTTTTTCACGCGCGTGAAAAACGCATCAAAACGCATTGCACCCGCGCGGAAAAAACTGAACAACTAAACGCAATCGCAGACAAAACTGACTGAACTTGCTTGCAGAATGGTGCGAGTTTTCCTGAACGCATCCTGAACGCATCCGCACCTAATCCGCGACGCTCGTGTGAAAGAGGCCGAACAGTTTGCAACTACCCTATTCTGGGGTACTTCAGATTTTCATAATTTCTGAAGAGGTGCCTCTTAATAAACTCAGTGCATTTCACTCCAGTGCACTGGGCATAGGAAAAGCCAGTCTTCATAAATCTGTCCCACAGTCTGCTAACCTTAAATTAGGAGCGCTGGCAACAGGCATGACATATGCATGTACTGACACATTACAAATAGGAATACTGTATATTGACATATTGGCAGGATTGCAGACATTATTTTATATACACAAGATAAATGTAAGAAAAGATATGAACTTGCATGAATAATTTTCCAGCAATGAAACTCTGCAGGAGGAGATTTACTTGATGTCTTGTCCTAAATCGTTCTTCAACAGTGTTTATAGAGTAACAATAGAAAGGACAGGAGTGCATTCAATCAACGTGGATAATGTGTGAGCACAGACAATAAACGCCAGTATAACAATGGAAAAACCCTGAGGACACAGAGGTTAAAATAAGGGCAGAAAAAAAGAATTACAGGCATAATCGCATGTGAAAATGCTGGTACTTTAGACAGAGGTGAACACAGAAAAGAATGTAACCCTCTGATGATGGTTCACACATCCTTACAAGGGCAGGCTATATTGTTGGTATGGTGCTCTGCAGTCACGTACTGGCTAACAAGGGAGCAGGTAAATCCCCGGAGGGTCCCTTAGCTAAGTTGGGCCCTAGTCCCTCCAAAACTTGCACAAGTGCCACATGGCACAGTACACTGACTGCACTATATACATATATTAACTGTACAGCATCTCAACCAGCCTATGTGTCCATATAAAAACATTATTAAATTCTACTCAAACTACTCAGTTTATTATTATAGGTGCATCTGCAATGGTGATAGTGATACTAATGGGATCTATACTACCCACAGAGGCAATCCTTTCTCTGGCACTTCCTGGGTCTTGCAGTGATGGTAGGGCACACTCTTTCTTCCCTTGGGACTTTGGCTGCTCCTGTCTGGTGGTAGCTTGGGTGCCCTTGATGTTAGGTGGATGAGTAGCAGGGTGGAAGAAAGGAGAGCAAGCATAAGGTAGGCCGGTGGTTGGATGGTGGAGTCAAAGTCCGAGCCCGTTTAGTCAGAGTAAATAAAGTCTCTCTTTACAGAGTAGATGATGAAGGTTGTAGTGCAGATGCAAACAATAGGCACAGTTCTGAGATACATGATACAGCAAGATTATCCTGAAGGTTGTACATCGGAGGTAGCAATGATGGTAGTAGTGCTCCCTGAGTCTTTCTTTAAAGTGGTTATCCGAGTTATATCAAAAGAAAAAAATAAAGCAGTGTAAATCTAATGGTCTGCAATACAGTGTATATACATAAGCTAGCAAGTTTTAGGCAAAAAAAAATGATATTTCCTCATTTCCCTAGTTCTGTTCTGGTCCACTGTTGACATACAGTTGCAGAGCTGTGGGGGCGTGTAACAACAATCTTTGAGATTTTCCTCATGAATACTTGTGGGTGTCAAATATATTGTAAGGCTCACTTCACATTTATCCAGCGATCTGGCTCAAGTACCCTACAGAAATGAGTGGGTCAGGATTCAGTGCAGGTACAATGCGTTCAACTCATGCATTGCATCTGTACGGAAAACTCGGTTGTGTGAAAGAGTCCAAAGACTGCCTTTACACTCCCCCTGTTCTGCAAAGGGAATGAATAAAAGTGCTGGCCTGTCTGCAGTCTGACTGCTGGGATATTCAGGTTGTTTGTGTGGGACTACAAGTCCCAGCTGTACAGCACAATGACATTGCTGATACACACAGGATCTTCCCCCTACTTGTTCTTGTGCAATGCTTTGCAGACACTTCCTCGCAGCCAGTAGAAGAGTACAGTGGAGAAAACTCCTCCTGTCTTTGTAGGGGTGAGGAGGGAAGGAGGATCCTGTGCACAGCATGTATCTCATCAGTGCCTGGAGAAGAGGAAACCCTGCAGCTGTTCAGTAACTGAGGCTGCTGATGGTATAAGGGGTTAAACTTTGCTGAAGAATCCAGTGGGAGGTGAGACACAGGGCAGACAGTTAAGCCAGCTGATTGTGTAGTGTACCGGGGCATGACCAGCAGATTGGGCACTGCAGAGGACATGGCTTGTCACTCCAACCAGCAAAGCCTTCACAGTAACTTTCCATCCACAGAGGCAGACCTGTTCCTTCTGCTTCCTCAGGCTTGTGCACAGAACGTCATCAGAGCAGGGAAAGGAGCTGACATCACAGTGAATGTGATGCTCAGCTAACTAGGAGAATAGGGGCCACTGTAGATTTTCCACTCTCAGGAATAGTGTTTTCCTGGATAAGGATTCTCTTTAGGGTCTACTTGGTAGAACTCCCTAAAGCAGGTCTTGTCTCTAGCTCTGCTGACTACACACACCCTCATCTACAAGACAGGGGGCAGGACCAGTCTGTCTCCTGGCAACCTGACTACCAGTTGTAACTATCCACTTCCCAATTATCACCTTTTGGAATTCACAGTGCACAAATATCTTGTCAGTAAACATTTTTAAGTGGTGGACTTTAGTATTAACTCTTTAACACTAAATTATAATATTAACCATTTAGCAGTCATCCTCAGGGTCACTGCTTATTGTGTGACTGAGATGAATTTTACGAACAGAGACAGGGTCCCCAGGAGAGAAAATTCTGAGGTATGGGCCAGGCAGCAGGCTACTGCTATAACCAGATATGTATTAATGCAATTTTCAGGATTTTTTAAATGAGGGTAAGGTAATATTTGCATGTAGCTGTACAGTGGACCCCCAGATGAATTTTACTGGTGAGCCCTAGGCACTATTGTTCAACACTGGTGCTGAAACAGAGAGGGCTCAGCCCATTTATTGGTTGCCTCTTTCCCTGCTCTTAGGTGGGGAGAACTTGAGCAGGTATCTACTCTACAGGGGAACAGCAATTTTGGCAAACATGGAAATGAGGAATTAGCCCAAATTAGCCCCAAATAATCACCAAGCCTATCTGTACTCTTTAGAAAAACCTTGTACCATTATGGGCCCGGTACTTCATCTTTGCAGTAAGGTATCCTAGCTATTATATATAACAACCTTACATACCTTTTTTGGGATAGAAGAAATTATCTTTTAATATAGAATTGAAGGGCAGCATGACCCTTGGGCATTTTTTATTTATTGTTTACTAAGATTAAGGTACTTGTGGCGAGGAGGAGCCTTGGGTTGGTTTGCAACACTCAACACATGGGAAAGAGAGATAAATTAAACTTAGTGGGGACCCTACTTCTGGAATTCCATTGCAAGTGCCAGAGTGATGGTTAGGTTTTCCTTTAACAATAGCAATAACTTGATCTTGTAACCAAGTACCCAGGTTAGGGTTAAGTGACTTGTTAATACCACACTGGTACCAAACACTCAGGGCACATGTGCAATATCCAACACCGTATCGGTAGTGGGGACCTGTATACATATGGGTATTTGCAGTATGTCATTTTATAATATGTATGTATATTGCTGTAATTCCCTCTAACAGGCTGGTGCTCTTCTTTGCATGAAGATACACCCAGTCACTAGGTGGTGCTGGACCCTCATATATATGTTCAACAGTGGGATAAGAAAGTTAGTGTGTGGAGTGGGAAGTGTACAGTTGAGACACAGAGAAGTGAAGTGCAGAGAAAAAGGGCAGTTGTGACCTAAAGAAAGGGGAAGCATCAGTTTAGTCTACAGCCAAAGAACGCTACCTGCAGAGTCAGACAAAATGAGCCAGAGGACCAAAGCTAAGGCTGGACCTGCTGAACCCAGAAGGGTTGACAATTAGCTACCCCTCTGAGTTGTGTGCAGACCAAAGGTAAGCCTCAAGAAAGGAATAACAGAAACCCAGAGTGTGGAGGAATATAAAGAGACACTAGTGGAGGTGAGATTGTTACCTCAGCCTATAGACTCCATTAGCACGCAAAGTGAGACAGGAGTTCGCCTATTGTGCCTGTTCACAGTCTACAGTGAAGTACAAGCTGTATTTGGAGCCGCATCTCTCTATGGACCGTCTGGACGTATTATTGGAAATTGTGAGCAAGCCAGGAAGGCAAGATATATATACTGGCTGTGTGAAACAGAGGAGTTTATTCATGTATACTCCATACCTGGAATCTAGTCAGACAGTCAGCCAGATGTGACAATAGCCTGCGTGTGACCAGAGTCAATACCTCACCAAGAGCCTGTTATTAGGATTACAGATACAACTAACTTGTGATTTCATTTGAATGGATTACAACTACCGCTTTGCATTGCAATAAGGGTGGGTTCACATCAACGTTATGAATTCCGTTATTGCTTTCCCTTATAACATGGTTATAAAGAAAAATAATGGAATTCATAAGATGAAATTAAAAATGGAAACCTTTAGAGGTACTCCATTTTGATCCTTCATAATAGAGGTCTATGGGCAAGCATAACAGATCCATCTGGTTTCCATTATGCAGGATGGAAAAGAAAGTCCTGTTATAGCAGAAAGCAATAACAGAATTCATAATTTCGATGTGAAGCCGCCCTAATCTGTACATCTACCTCAAGGCAAATGATTCTTAATAAATGTTTCAGTTATTTATTTCTTTTACTTCTTTATTTTAGCACCTCATTTGCCTCCCACAATGGTGCTGGCATCACAAACCTCAGGGATCCTGCCTTCACTGCACCTTAAACTGTGTACCATCAAGGGCACCTCAACCAACATCTGGCAGGAGACCCTTCAACACCATAGTGTGCCCCGAAGGAATACAGTGCCTTCCTTCCCATCAATGCACGCCGGCCTAGGGAGCTGCAGAAGCATGAGTAATAACTACTACACCCATCAGGACCACCACACTCAAACATTGCCTCTGCGTTCCCAATCACCGCTCATGTCTTGCCAAAGCCATTAGCTATCTACACACCTGGCAATTGCAAATGCTGAATTTATAACTTGGCAGACTACTATCTTCCCTAATTCCTCCATTACCACTCTTGATTAAGTTGGACAAATATGAATGTCATTTCTATGTAGTGTATGTACTATGTATGTTCTGGCACAGTTTATTGAGTAGAAAGGAAATGGATGAATAGACAAAAGGCCAGCTTGTCCAATCACCATTTCAGACATGATGGGCTCGGTCTGTCTGTCATAGAAACATGAGGTTATTGAGTTGCTAGCCATTTGAAGTGCTAGCAACTTCTACAGTCCTTGCAGTGGGTTTGGTATGATGAAAGGCCTAAAGCACCAGGGATGCTGGATTCTACAGTAGGCTTCTGCTTTCAAAATTGTGCATAGTTCTGCAGGAAGTATCTCTGGTCTAACTTGCCTAAGAAAAACATTTTGGGGATTGTTTTTCCTCTTTTTGAGATTTACTGGATTCATTTCATTACTTGAAAATGAATGAATCGTGGCTCACAGATGAATAAAATCCTTATGTCGGAATTAAATTGATAAATTGAGTTCATTATGTTTTCTGAATTTCTTTCACACTGTGATACTAAGATCTTTCTTTTCACACAGACTTAGTAGATTTCTCTAAATAATAAATGACTAAAATGACAGCTGAGAAAACAGGTATTAATCCTACAGACAGCGTGTGCTCTTTCTCACTAAATCTTGTATTGTACAGTAGGTAGATACTTAATAAACAAGTGTTCTGGTAGCTAATTTAGAGTTCTGTTAGCAATTAAAGGATCCAAGGACCAGTTGGCATCCCGCCAAAGACAAAGAATAATCTGGCATTTTGCTGAATCCTGTTTTTTTTTTTTTTTCACTTGAGAACCTGTACGATAAACATATGGAAATTGCATAAAATGCAAGACTGGCCAAGTTTTGAGGGCCTCTGTAGACTGTGATACTTGACAAGATTGTATTAAATGTGAGTTTTAAATAACCTTTTTAACATCACATCACAACACATTCAAAGAGACTTATTTAGACTCTAAATTTGGCTCTTCATGGTCTGTACAAAAGACAGGAAATGAAATCTCTGTGCAGCATGTCGTAGGGAAGTAGAACAGAGGAGGATAGTGGTGATAGTAACAAGAATGGAGGTTGTGGTTTTCACTCACTCTGTCACATCCCTGGGCCATGCAGTGATGAGAAGGGTGCACCGTTCTTCCCTTCAGGGAACACTCTTTATCTGGGATTCTTCTGTCTGAAGACAGTTGAGTTGACCTTGATGTTAAAGGTTTTGGGGTGCAAACCAGGGTCCCAGTTTGTGATGCCAAAATTTAGCAATTGTTGCATTACTTTTTTTTCTTTTTTTTTTTTACTAATTTTCAAAAGTAGCAATAGGTGAATGCCTCTATGTAAGGGAACTATAAAGGCTCCTTGTTGCCTTACAGAGAGTCTTTCACCAGTCACATTCACACTGTTAACATAGCTACATAACATAGCTAGGGGACAAGAAAACTAGTATAAAACACCTATGTTGAAACATTTCTTAAAAGACTGGCTTTTGGAATTTGATGTGGACCATAGAGAACATACCGTAGATCAGATCCAACATTTTATTAGAACATTGCAAAGACAGTTTTACAGGGTCACATTATGATTAGAGATGAGCGAACATGCTCGTCCGAGCTTGGTGCTCGTTCGAGTATTAGGGTATTCGCATATGCTCGATACTCGAATGAACATATCACGATCCTCGAGGAAATGGCAACTTCCTCTTCCTGCATGTTAGGCGCCTTTTCTCACCCCATCAACATGCAGGAGAGTCTTTGGTACCTCCTAGCATCACGTGGGGCCCCTACAAGTCGATAGCAGGGATTGGCTGGCCAGATCAGACGACCTGGGAATATAAGAATCTGGTCACGCGCTGCTCGTGTCAGACGCCGCCTGAAGGAGATTAGGGATAGAGCTGCTGTCTGTCAGGGAGAGTGTTAGGGCCTGAATTTAGATGTTGGTTAGGCAGGAACAACCCACAAAGAACCCAACAGCCCTTCTAAGGGCTACAAACACCTTTTTTTTCATCTCCTCCTGGCTGCTGGCTGGCACTTGTAGTGCAGCTACCGCCATCTTGGCTGCACACTGTACACAGCGACTGGTGGCAGAAGGGACAGCACGTGGTCCACACAGACCCAAAAGAAATTGCCCAAAGTCCTCTCAGTACTCATTTTTGCTGCTGCTGCTGTACCTTGGCTTGCTGGGATCTGTAGTGCAGTCTAGAGAATATGTTTTTTCTCTCATGTCTATACACTACTGTCCGGTGAACAATTATGTAGTGTACTGTACAGTAGCGTCAGTCTAGGGAATATGTTTTTTCTATCATTTCTATACACTACAGTCCAGTGAACAATTATGTAGTGTACTGTACAGTAGCGTCAGTCTAGGGAATACGTTTTTTCTATCATTTCTATACACTACAGTCCAGTGAACAATTATGTAGTGTACTGTACAGTAGCGCCAGTCTAGGGAATACGTTTTTTCTATCATTTCTATACACTACAGTCCAGTGAACAATTATGTAGTGTGCTGTACAGTAGCATCAGTCTAGGGAATACTTTTTTTATATATCCAGTCTAGGGAATACTTTTTTTATATATCCATAGCCGCCGTTTAAAAACTACGTTTTTCCTCTCAGTCATATATACTACAATGCAGTGTGAAATTGTGTCGTGTGCTGCACACTAGCCGGGGTGTAGAAAATATACGTTTTTCCTCTCAGTCAAATATACTACAGTGCAGTGCAAAATTCTGTTGTGTGCTGTACACTAGCCGGAGTGTAGAAAATATATGTTTTTTCTCTCAGTTATATATTATACAGTGCAGTGAAAAATTCTGTTGTGTGCTGCACACTAGCCAGAGTTTAGAAAATATACGTCTTTCCTCTCAGACATGCTTACTACAGTGCAGTGCGAAATTGTGTCATGTGCTGCACACTAGCCGGAGTGTAGAAAATATACGTTTTTCCTCTCAGTCATATATACTACAGTGCAGTGCAAAATTGTGTCGTGTGCTGCATACTAGCCGGAGTGTAGAAAATATATGTTTTTCTTCTCAGTCATATATACTACAGTGCAGCGCAAAATTCTGTCGTGTGCTGCACACTAGCCGGAGTGTAGAAAATATACGTTTTTTCTCTCAGTTATATATCCTACAGTGCAGTGAAAAATTGAGTGGTTTGTGGTGCAATAGCCGCCGTCTAAAGACTACGTTTTTCCTCTCAGTCATATATACTACACTGCAGTGCGAAATTGTGTTGTGTGCTGCACACTAGCCGGAGTGTAGAAAATATACGTTTTTCCTCTCAGTCATATATACTACAGTGCAGTGCAAAATTCTGTCGTGTGCTGCACACTAGCCGGAGTGTAGAAAATATACGTTTTTCCTCTCAGTCATATAAACTACAGTGCAGTGCAAAATTCTGTTGTGTGCTGCTCACTAGCCGGAGTGTAGAAAATATGTTTTTCCTCTCAGTTATATATCCTACAGTGCAGTGAAAAATTGAGTGGTTTGTGGTGCAATAGCCGCTCTCTAAAGACTACGTTTTTCCTTTCAGTCATATATACTACAGTGCAGTGCAAAATTCTGTCGTGTGCTGCACACTAGCCGGAGTGTAGAAAATATACGTTTTTTTTTCTCAGTTATATATTATACAGTGCAGTGAAAAATTCTGTAGTGTGCTGCACACTAGCCGGAGTGTAGAAAATATACGTTTTTTTCTCTGTTATAAATCATACATTGCAGTGAAAAATTGAGTGGCTTGCGGTACAATAGCCGCCGTCTAAAGACTACGTTTTTTCTCTCAGTTATATATCATACAGTGCAGTGAACATACAAAATGTTGAACCCAAGGGATAAGGGTCAAGGACGAGGGCGTGGGCGTTCAAGTAGTGTAGGGGGCAGAGGCCGTGGTCCTGGGCAGGGTGACACAGTACATGTTGATGAGGGAGCAGTGGAACGCTGCAGAGTTTCGCTCCCTAGCTTCATCTCGCAACTTACTGGTTCACGTGGTACACCACTATTGAAACCACAACAGTGCGAACAGGTGATGACGTGGATAGCGGACAATGCGTCCAGTAATTTATCCACCACCCAGTCTTCCACGCAGTCCACCCACGCTAGCCAAGGGAGTAGACCTTTGGCTCCTCCAGCTCAACCTCCTTCCCCCCAGCCTGCCCCCCCCCCCCACGGAAAGTATGGATTCAGATCTGGCATACTCACAGGAACTCTTTTCAGGACCCTACCCAGAGACACAAACCACTGCTCAACAGCAACCTGAGCAGTTGGTCTGTCCCGATGCCCAAAATTTAGAACTTTCGCAGTCTGTGGGTGATGAGAGTGTGGACTTCAAGTAGTGCGTGAAGAGGTGTCGGATGATGATGAGACACGGTTGTCAGACAGTGACGTTGTTGTCAGGGCAGTAAGTCCGAGGGGGGAGCAGAGTGAGGAATCGGAGGAAGAGCTGGTGGATGATGAGGTGACTGACTCGAGCTGGGTTGGTAATCCAACTCAAGACAGTGCTTCTGAGGGGGAGGCAAGTGCAGCACCAGAACAGGTTGGAAGAGGCAGTGGGGTGGCCAGAGGGAGAAGCAGGGCCAGAGCAGGTAGATCAGCAACTGTTTCACGGAGTCAAGCTCCCGTGCCGAGGCCTAGATGTTCGCAGGTTTTTTAAAGAAAGTGAGGATGACCGACGGACTGTGGTGTGCAACCTGTGCCACACCAGGATCAGCAGGGGAGCCACCACTACCAGCCTAACCACTACCAGCATGCGCAGGCATATGAGTGCTAAACACCCGACTCAGTGGAACCAAGGCCGTTCACCTCCTGCGGGTCACACCACTGCCCCTTCCCCTGTGTCACATGCTGGCTCGGTGAGTCAACCCCCTGCCCAGGACCCTGGCACGAGCACCTCCCACCCTACAACCACCCCTTCACCTCCACGATCCTCCACAACCTTCACCAATGTGTCCCAGCGCAGCAATCAGCTGTCTTTGCAGCAGACATTTGAGCGCAAGCGCAAATACAATTCCAGCCACCCACATGCACAAGCCCTAAACGTCCACATCTCCAAATTGTTGAGCCTGGAGATGCTGCCCTATGGACTGAGGCTTTCCGCAACCTGATGGAGGTGGCTGTCCCTCGGTACTTGGTCCCCAGCCGCCACTATTTTTCCCGATGTGCTGTCCCAGCCCTACACCAGCACGTGTCAGAGAACATCATCCGTGCCCTGACCAACACGGTTACTGAGAAGGTCCACCTAACCACGGACACGTGGACAAGTGCTGGCGGGCAGGGACACTATATCTCCCTGACGGCACATTGGGTTAACTTGGTGGAGGCTGGGACCGAGTCTGACCCTGGGGCCGCTCATGTGCTGCCCACACTGAGGATTGCGGGGCCTGCCTCGGTCACAGTTTCTCAGGCTTATTATGCCTCTTCCTCCAACCCCTCCTCCTCCTCTCAATTACCATCCGTGAGCACGGCGCCTTCAGTCGGTAGCTCCAGGCGCAGGTGCACTGCCGTGGGTAAGCGCCAACAGGCAGTGCTGAAACTGCTGAGCTTAGGTGACAAGAGGCACACCACCCAAGAGCTGTTACAGGGCATCACAGCGCAGACCGATCTTTGGCTGGCGCCTCTGAACCTCAAACCAGGCATGGTTGTGTGTGACAATGGGCGTAACCTGGTGGCGGCTCTGCAACTCGGCAGACTCACACATGTGCCATGCCTGGCCCACGTGTTCAATCTTGTGGTTCAGCGGTTCCTCAAGACCTACCCCAATTTGTCTGAATTGCTCATCAAGGTGCGATGCATCTGTGCGCATTTCCGTAAGTCAACCACAGATGCTGCCACCCTCAGGGCAGTGCAACGGCGCTTACAACTGCCAGCTCACTGACTGTTGTGCGACATGCCCACGTGATGGAATTCCTCATTACACATGTTAGCCAGGGTTTACCAGCACCACAGAGCCGTTGTAGACTGCCAGATGACAACTTCCACGAGAACTGGAAGTCAGGTTAGTCACCTTACTCAAGTCTACAATGAGGAGTGGACGTGGATGTCTGATATCTGTCAGGTGTTAAGCCACTTTTATCAGTCAACACAGATGGTCAACGGCGATGCCGCCATTATCAGCGTCACCATCCCGCTGCTTTGTCTGCTGAAAAAGTCACTGCTCAGCATGAAGTCAGAGGCTTTGCGCTTGTCACAGGAGATGGGGGAAGAAGATACGTTGCTTGATAGCCAGAGCACCCTCAGGTCTGTTTCTCAGCGCGTATTGGAAGAGGAGGATGACGAGGAAGAGGAGGAAGAGGAGGAGACTGTTGGCGAGACTGAAGAGGGTACCTATGCTCATTCCTTCTTATCTGTTGAGCGTGTATGAGCTGAAGTGAAGGAGTTGGAGGAGGAGGAAATGGAGGGTCAGCCTACTGAGGAAAGGGAATTCTTGCGTGTTGGGACTCTTGTGCACATGGCTGACTTCATGTTAGGCTGCCTTTCCCGTGACCCTAGCGTTAAAAACATTTTTGCCAACACCAATTACTGGGTGTTCACCCTCCTGGACCCCCGGAACAAGCAGAACTTTTCCACTCTCATTCCTGTAGAGGAAAGAAGTACGAGAGTGAATCAATATCAACAGGCCCTGGTGCACAAGCTGAAACTATCCTTCCTATCTAACACCGCTAGCGGCAGAGGACGTGGTTCTGTGGGCCAACTAGCGGGGGTGAGGAGGCGAGAAGGCAGCTTGTCAAGCACTGGCAGGGGAACACTCTCCAAGGCCTTTGCCAGTTTTATGTCACCCCAGCAAGACTATGTCACCCGTCCCCAGTCTAGGCAGAGTAGGGGGGAGCTGTTCAGAAAGATGGTGAGGGAGTACCTAGCTGACCATACCAACGTCCTGCGTGATCACTCTGCTCCATACAACTACTGGGTTGCAAAGTTGGACACGTGGCCCAAACTGGCGCTGTACGCCTTGGATGTGCTGGCCTGCCCTGCTGCTAGCGTGTTGTCAGAGCGGGTCTTCAGTGCAGCTAGTGGCATCATCACTGATAAGCGTACACGCCTGTCAACTGACAGCGCTGACAGGCTGACGCTTATTAAAATGAATAAAGCCTGGATTTCACCGGAATTCAAATCTCCACTGGGGGAAAGCAGCTCAACATGAAGATTCTTCCTGTATCCTCTCCTCCTCCTCCTTCTCTTCTTACACAAATGCTGAGCCAACAGGCAATTTGTCAGAGGGCCTACTGGCTCTGTTTTCAAACAATGTTTACAGCAGGCCACCTTCAGGCCCTCTCTTCAATCAATTTTTTAGGAGCGTCAACTACAGACACTCAAAAACAATTTTTTAGGAGGGTCAACTACAGACACTCAAAAACAATTTTTTAGGAGGGTCAACTGGTTGGTTCACCTGCTACCTCAGTCTAACTTGGTCACTCTGGGTTCACCGCCATGCTGTGTCAGGGTAAAATTTTATGTGCTTCACCTGCTAACTCAATCTCACTTGGTCACTCTGTTGTCACCGCCATGCTGTGTCAGTGTAAAATTTTATGTGCTTCACCTGCTAACTCAGTCTCACTTGGTCACTCTTTTGTCACCGCCATGCTCTGTCAGGGTAAATGTTTGGATGGCTCACCTGCTACCTCATCTAACTTGGTCACTTGGTGGTGTCACCGCCATGCTGTGTCAGGCTAAATGTTTGGGTGGCTCACCTGCTACCTCATCTAACTTGGTCACTTGGTGGCGTCACCGCCATGCTCTGTCAGGCTAAATTTTTGGGTGGCTCTCCTGCTACCTCATCTAACTTGGTCACTCTGTTGTCACCACCATGCTGTGTCAGGCTAAATATTTGGGTGGCTCACCTGCTGCCTCATCTAACTTGGTCACTTGGTGGCGTCACCGCCATGCTGTGTCAGGCTAAATTTTTGGGTGGCTCACCTGCCACCTCATCTAACTTGGTCACTTGGTGGTGTTACCGCCATGCTGTGTCAGGGTAAATTTTTGGGTGGCTCACCTGCTACCTTATCTAACTTGGTCACTTGGTGGTGTCACCGCCATGCTGTGTCAGGCTACATGTTTGGTTGGCTCACCTACTAACTCATCTAACTTGGTCACTCTGTTGTCACCGCCATGCTGTGTCAGGCTAAATTTTTGGGTGGCTCACCTGCTACCTCATCTAACTTGGTCACTTGGTGGTGTCACCGCCATGCTGTGTCAGGCTACATGTTTGGTTGGCTCACCTGCTACCTCATCTAACTTGGTCACTTGTTGGTGTCACCGCCATGCTGTGTCAGGCTAAATGTTTGGGTGGCTCACCTGCTACCTCATCTAACTTGGTTACTTGGCGGCGTCAACGCCATGCTGTGTCAGGCTAAATTTTTTGGTGGCTCTCCTGCTACCTCATCTAACTTGGTCACTCTGTTGTCACCGCCATGCTGTGTCAGGCTAAATTTTTGGGTGGCTCACCTGCTACCTCATCTAACTTGGTCACTCTGTTGTCACCGCCATGCTGTGTCAGGCTAAATTTTTGCGCGGCTCACCTGCTACTTCATCTAACTTGGTCACTCTGTTGTCACCGCCATGCTGTGTCAGGCTAAATTTTTGGGTGGTGCAGCTGCTATCTTAGTCTAACCAAGCCACTCTGGGGACAACAGCCGTGCTGTAAACTGCAATCTCAGTCTTAACAAGTCATCCTGGGTTTCACCCCCATGCTGTAAACTGTAATCTCAGTCAAACTATGTAATTTAGGGGTTCACCACCAAGGTGTGCCAGACTACAATTTTAGCGGGTTCACCTGCAATCTCAGTCACAGACTGTCATTCAGGGGTGCACCACCATGCTTTTTCAAACCAATTCTTTCTGAGGGTCACCTCCAGGTTCTCACCCACGATTTTTTGGAGGCTCGCCACTACACTGTCGCCCAAAATTGTCTTGAGGGTCACCGGAGGCCTCTCCCCCACAATTTCAAGGAGGGTTACTACCCGGCCCTGGCACACAAACATTGTCTTGAGGGGCACTAAAAGGCTCTGCACCCACCCACGTGTGGAGACTAATGGTGGGTGCAGTGTGCGTCTTAGCCTGTCTGGAATTAGGAAAGCTGGGCACTGTGCTTGGAGGTCTTTGTGTCTGCTGTGGACAGGGTGGGTGTGAGGTGTTGGGTGCGTGTTTGCCCGTCTGGGATGGGGAGAGCTGGGCATTGTGTTTGGAGAACTTTGTGTACGCTCTGGACTACTGGGTGGGTGCGGGGAAGGAGACTATTATGCCTGCGTCCTGGGGCGTGGGATAGGACAGCAGTGCCAGCATGGGCAGTGGTGTCACCCGCAGGTGGTGATGGACTTTCGTTGCACCTAGTTGGGTGCTTTCCTAACATGTGCCAGCACATGTGCCTTGCCCATCTTGGTCTGGGTCAGCACAATTGTCTTAAGGGTCACCACCAGGCTGTTGCCCAGAATTTGGCATAATGATGTGATTAGGCAGCCTCAGAGGCATCCATGCATGCTGTCCCTGCTGTTCCCTGTCCATTTCTGTGGTGTTTCCATCATTTTCTGAGATTTCCAGGTTTTCACGCAACCTTCCCTGTGCAGAGTTTTGGTCCCCTGCAAAAAATGCTCAAGTCTCCAATTGACTTCAATGGGGTTCGTTATTCGAAACGAGCACCTGAGCATTTTAGTGCTCGCTCATCTCTAATTATGATGTATGTTTTCTTGTTAAGGTTCCATTCACATGACCATGTCCATTTTGTGGACCACAACCCGTGGATGCTATAAAGAATAGGACATGCCTTATCTTTTCAGACACGCCTGCATGTGTGACCACGCTGCAAAAGATGAGACATGTCCTATTTTTTCACACTATATGGATTGTTGACTCATTGAAGTTTGTGGGTCCATGCCACGATGTGGAATACATGCAGCTTGTATACGTGTTTTACAGATCCCCATTTTATGGTCCACAAACTGGACATGTGTGGGAAAAATATAGGATAGTAAGCATAGGGCAGCAGGACACATACTCTGCCTTTCTTTCCTCCCCACAAAGTCTCATAAATCTCAGTGGCAGGAGGCTAGAAGGTCGAAAGGTCCTAGTTCTAGATGGACTTATAATAAATCTGCTTTGCAAATAAATCTGGAAAACTATTGGCAAGACTAGCTGAGAGGTGATATCAGCAAACACACATTTTTCCCCTGAAGGATATAGATGAGACAACTCAATCTCACTCCAAAAAAGTGGAGAAAGTTCTGAAACATTAAGATTTTAATAAGTATAGGGGCCCTAACTCTAACCTACATAGGGGTTTAGATTTTCTGCAATCCCTATGGCTGCCCTCCCTATCCCTAGAACAAAGGGAATCTATGAATATTGATGTGTCTGAGGAGAAAAAAAAACTTCACAATAAATAAAATCTGAATATTAATGAGGCATCAAGCCCCAATGGATACTCTGGGAAGCTTTATGAAGGATTGATAGAGCAGTAATCTCCTTTCACAATATTTTAATATTATTTCCTCACACTGAAAATCTGCAAACCTAATGCAAAAAGACCCGTGGGATCCTACTGACCTGTACAATGTATTCGGAACGTCGGACTCTTTCACTTTTTCACATTTTGTTTTGTTATAGCCTTGTGCTAAAATTAAAAAAAAAAAATCAAGTTTTCCTTATCAATCTGCACTCAATACCCCGTAATGAGAAAGTGAAAAGAATGCAAATTTATTTAAAATAAAAAATAAACTTTTGCATGGACCTAAGTATTCAGATCCTTTGAAAATTGAAATTTAGCTCGGGGGGCCCGCTATTTCTCTTGATAATCTTTGAGATATTTCTACACCTTATATGGACTCCACCTATGGTAATTTCAGTTGATAAGACATGATTCGGAAAGATACAACCGTGTCTATACAAGGTCTTACACCTGACAATGCCTATCTTAGCAACCACCAAGCCACCAGAGGGAAAGAGCTGCCTGTAGATCTCAGAGACAGGATTGTGTGGAGGCAATAATCTGGATGTATGCTCCATTAAAAGTTCCCCAGAGGACAATGGCCTCCATAATTCTTAAATGGAAGACGTTTGGAAATACCAGGACTCTTCCTAGAGCTGGGTACCCCTACAAATTAAGTAATCAAGAGGGAAAGGGCCTTGGTAAGAGAGGCGGACAAGAACCCAATGGTCACTCTGGCTGAGCTCCAAAGATCCTATATGCAGACAGAAGAAACTACCAGAGGTCAAACAGCATTGCAGCACTCCACCAATTTGGGTTTTTGTGTCGAGTAGCCAGAAAGAAGCCTCTCTTAAGTAAAAGACACGTGAAAGTTTTCCAAAAAAGTACATAATATACTCTATCAAGATTCTCTTCCCTGATGAAACCAAGATTTAACTTTTTGGCCTCAATTCTAAGTGTCATTCTTAGAGAAAACCAGGCACTGCCCAATATCATCTCTACAGTGAAGCATGGAGGTGACAGCATTATGCTATGCAGGGCCGGCGTCAGCACCCGGCATACCCGGGCAAGTGCCGGGGGCCCACTGCGCCAGCTCTCAGGGGAGTGCTGGGCTGGCTGCTATGAGCGTTTCCATCAATACAGATGGAAGCGCTCATTACTGGAGCGCAGGGGAGCCGTGGTCCTTTTATTCTCTAACCGCAGCTGTTCAGGGAGATGAGCTGCAGTTAGAGAATGAAAGGACTGCTGGGTCTCCTGCACTACAACAATGATAGGTATGTGAGGGGACCACTGGGAGGTCATTATATTGTGTGAGGGCCTCTTAACCCCTGCCAATTTTCAATTCAGGACATTTTGCAGGGATTTTTGAAAGTTTGAGACAATCCTGGGAAATTCAAGTCTGTAGGAAAATAACAAAAAATTATAACAACCATGGCTTTCATTTAGTTCCTGATATCAATTTCTATATAGACACTGCCTCTGGTATGTTCCACTCTATGGCAATAGATAAAAGCCATTAGATGCCATGAGCAACTAAGTTGTATAAACAAACCAGCTTTGTAATGTTTACATGCAGGACAAAATCAAATTGAAGTACGGCAGATAGAAACTATGAGACGCAGCATCCTGAAAACAATCCTTAGTTGGCCCTTACAACTGTCTGCATGGTCTTATCTAAGTACCGTATAAATGGCAATGTTTTCCTGCCTGAGTGCTACAGTACAAAACTTGTTGTTCCTTCCTTCTGTCAAATTGTCCCATCTTAAGAAATCTTTCTAGACTTTTGGTGGAAACCATTTGAGGACAGTGTGTTGGTGGGGAGTATGATTTTGATTGCATAGGAGCTAAGTGTCATCAGCTTGATGTATCATAAGTGTTAGAAGTATATATGCCAAGGATAAAGTACTTATATTGAAACTTTCTGTCTTCTCTTGAGAGTTTGAAGTGCTGTGAATATTGTACTGATGCCTGATATCACACTGTTATCAGTGATATGGCATGGGAGCTCTGCTGTTTGGGATAGGAGTTTATCAGTTAAATAATTAATATTTCATAATGCCTAAAATCAATAAGGACCTGTTGCCATAGCTCGGGAGGAACAGAGCTGAGGATGGGAGCGGTACTAGCTCTGGCTGCAACAGTTATTCAAATAAATAACAGCGGTGGTTCTCACGCCAACGCTCCATAGAGCCGTTTTGTGACAGGAGGATGACCCCCTTCTTCCCTCAGGGCACATCCTGGAGCTCCTGCCTGATGGTAATTGGGGTGCTCTTGGTGTTATAAGTTTGGTATTGATGCAAGGCAGGAGATGTAGGTGCTGTTGCTGGCAAATGGAGCTGGAGTCAGTAAACACGCCAGTTGTAAAACATAAAGGCTCTCTTTACTGCAGTTCAAAATGAGAGTTGTAGTACATCCAATGGTATAAAACACAGTTCCAAACAATTTCCACACATTTTCCCAAACAATTTACAGTGGAAACATAGAGATATGAGCAATGATGGGGGTTGTAGTGCTCCTCTCTATCTTTCCAAAGTTGCTCTCTCTCTCTGCAAAATCTAAGGCTTAGAATAAAGTTCTTGCAAAACTTGTCTGTAATTCCCAGGCTCAGGGGTACAGAATTAAGATATATGAAAGTGTGGCAGGTTGTATTAGCAATGTCCCTCTCACTGCAGTAAAGTCTTTAACAGCCTTACACAGAGAATATCTTACGCACTGATTCCAGTGGTCAGCCTTGCAGATTCCGGATCTTCTGGTTATTTCTTTCTCTCTCTGGATACTGTAGAGTAGAGATGGATTCTTTATGCAAATATCTCAGAGATACTGATTCTCTGGGACTTAGGCCTAGTTTCTCCAAGGAGTGAGCTCATGTACTTCCTCTCTCTTCTTTAGCTAACACTAGACTCACACTAAACTACCTAATCCATCTCTTAGCCTCCTACAAGGTCATCGTCAGGATTATTAACCCTGACTTTTCCCTACAGAACTATACAGGTAAAATCTAATATATCAACATTATATAACAAAAAACAACTTTGCAAGTACCCTATTCAAGGGTACTGTACTGTCAGCCCCTCAGACTAATCTACTTTGTTAAAGCTATTGTACCATTCCTCTTTCTGTTTTATAACTCTATGTTGTATCATCCCTGTTATTGCTCCAAGAAATTTATGAATATGTTGACAACTATCCCTACTGACTGGATAAGGCTACTTTCACACTAGCGTTAGCACGGATCCGGCACCTAAAGGGTGCCGACGGATCCGTGCTAACGCTATACATGTGTGGAGCCGGAGCAGCGCTCCGGCCCCACACATGACACACATTAAAACAACACACAGACTACATACAAACAAACATACAGACATACATACAAACATACAGACATACATACATACTCACATACTCCCGGGACGCCGGCAGAACGTCTTCACGCGCCTCCTGCGCGCAGTGATGACGATTCCCCACAGCGCCCTCTGCTGGGCGCAGTGGGGAAACGTCATCGCAGCGTGCAGGAGGCGCGTGAAGACCTGCTGCCGGCGTCCCGGGAGTATGTGAGTATGTATGTATGTCTGTATGTTTGTATGTATGTCTGTATGTTTGTTTGTATGTAGTCTGTGTGTATGTATGCCGGATCCGGAATGACCCCCCATTGGAAATCAATGGAGGACAGATCTGGATTACTGGTGTGTCCACACCAAACGGATCCGTCCCCATTGACTTCCATTGGGGGTCATTCCGGATCCGTCTTGGTGCGGATGCCTGGACCAGAGAGCAAACCGCAGCATGCTGCGGTTTGTTCTCCGGTCTGAAGACGGAACGGAATGATTTCAGGAGCATTCCGTTGTCTTCAGTTCAGTTTTGTCCCCATTGACAATGAATGGGGACAAAACTGAAGCGTTTTTTTCCGGTATTGAGCCCCTTTGACGGAACTCAATACCGGAATTTAAAAACGCTAGTGTGAAAGTAGCCTAATGTGAGCATGTAGGAACACAAACATAACTAATAACACCAATTTATTAATACATTTTCTGGAAGTATAACAGAAACTGAAACTACACAACATACAGTTCTAAGAATAATAAGAAATTGTTAGTTCAGTTCAGGGTGTATGCATATGTTTAATAGATGAGACATGTCAGAGCTAGTTATTGAGTCACTATAATTGAAACAGTCAGAGGGAGAAACAAACAGTTGAGTGCCCCTGTTTAGGAACAGTATAGGAGCCCCTTGTTCTCCAATAGCTCATCACAAACGGTGGCTGGCATGGTCTCTAGTCAAGTGTACAGACACAGGAGCTCGGACTTCCTGAGATTAGATGGAGCTGGGGTAAATATTGAAGTGTTTGACACACCTGTGGCTTTAGTGATTAGCGTGTATGGAGAGCTCAGAGAATGGTCAGGTGACAACCGGAGGAGAACTGTGGACAGAAATTGGGCCCAGGCAGGGTTCCTCACTGCAAAAAAGGGGAGACCCTAAGAATCCAGTTGCAGACCACTTCCAATACCTTGACCCTACTGGACTGCTTCACTTAATTGTTTGCCATGGAGAATACTCTTTGACTGGTGGGAAGAAGGCCTTGTGTTTGCTCCAGAATGTTCCTGTTCCAAACGGGGTGGTAGTCATGCCGCATCAGACAGAAAGTGTGACCAGAGACAGAGGTCCTGTGTGAACTTGTCCTCTTAGTTATATGGCCATTAGAGACTGTAACTGTCCTGCTAGGTGCCCCACAGATACTTCAATAACCATGCTGTGTGCCTTAATAAAGATTGTAACCACCAAGTTGTGTCCAGATACTTGTAACCCCCAGCTGTAATCACCAAGGTATACGTCACTGCTTGCAACCATTACACTTGTTGCACCAAATGGAGTAAATTTCAATCAATGTAGCTTTCAATCCATATAATACAGTACGTAGCTTTGAGTCCACCTGTTCTTTCTTAGAGATTTTCCACACTGAGAAATATAAACAGGTCCCTAAGTGGTTGTTCTGTGGTTGTACTTTTCCATTTTTTTTTATTTTTTTTGCTGGTCATCCTCTTCTAAGAAACTGGATCTTTTCATAATAGGTCCAAAATAAAAATCCTAATTTCAGTTTAGATCATCCAAATTTTTTAATGTAATATTTTGTGAGATGCATCAAACATTATTCTTTCTGCTACGCACCATATTTTACCTTTCCATGAAAATGAATATAGTATTCTATTGTATTGTTAGATCGTTACCTCCAGCAGACATTTACATCCATACAGAATTTGAGGCATTAAGCCACTAATTTAGTTTCAGTCCTACAGTACAAGTTAAATTGAATGACAAATAGGTAGCAGCAGAACCTTTTGCCTAAACCGTCGTGCCCTTGGCTGCTATTTCCAAATATAGCAGGTGGTATTATATTGTATAATTCAGAGTCATTCAACTCAGGATGGAATTTTTTTCAGTTCATTTTAATGCAAGCACACACACAAAAAATGCCACCATCAGTTATTTATTGTGCTTATCTTAGTGTCACAGAAAAGACAAGCAATTTTTGTGAACAGTCTTCTCACATTCAGAGCTAGTTTTAAAAGAGTATTCTAGGATTTTAATATTGATGGTCTAACCTCAGGATAGGCCATCAATATCTGATTGTGGAGGGGTCCAACACTCTACACCCCCATCAGATGTCTCAGAGTACACCCACCGCTGGTAGGTAGCTCTGACCATTGTGTAGTAGACGGAACTGGTTAGGCTAAATGAACAACACCGTTTCATTTTCCATTTCGTCAAAATAACAAAAAACAACAAAAGAAACGGATCCTGTGTTTTAAGCATCTGTTATGCTCAGTTTTGAATCTATTTTAGCCATTTCCATCTGATATCCATTATTTTAGATGGAAAAAAAAGTCCTACACAAAGTATATCTAAAATAATGGATCTCAGACAGAAATGGCTAAAACAGATGCAAAATGTGCATAACGGAGCATAACACATGCTTAAAATACAAGATCTGTTCTTTTTTAACTATTTTCTGTTCTTCTGATGGATCAGAAGAATAGAAAATGAAATGGTGATATGAAGTGAACGGAAGTAGCACTGCAACTACAAGTTACTTTCACTGACTGCACAATGGATGGAGCTGTGTATTTCAAGGGACAAATTCAAGCACTTGTAGCTACTCAGAAACAGTTGATTGGTGAGGGTGTAGGGTGCTGGACACCCGCTGATCAGATATTGGTGACCTGTTCTGAGGATAGACCATCAATATTAAAATCCTGGACAACCCCTCACTACTAGAGATGAGCGAATCGAAGCTGACAAAGTGGAATTCGTTACGAATTTCATGGAAAATTCGATTCGCCATGAAAGCGAATTTCATGGTGATTTTTTTTTTCCTAAAATGGCCGCAAGCACATGGCATGACATGGGGGAAGGATTTCTGGGACAAAGAAGTAAACACCCACAATGCGATCACATGCAGACATGTAGCCAATTAGCAGCCAGCCAGGTCCTGTGATGTCACAGCCCTATAAATAGCTCTGAAGTGCTGGAATCCGCCATTTGCAATTGACAGACGTCAGGAGAGATAGGGCAAGAGATAGAAAAACGTTGCTAAAAAAAACAAATGAGAAGATCAGGGATAGATAATCTGAATTGTAGGGATAGGAGAGGGACTAGACAGAATTCTAGACAGGGATTTCTAGACAGAATCCATAGGGGATTATCAGGCAGTGAAATTGCTATTCTGGTACCCTGAGCAGTAGTGACTGGGTATAGGGGTTAGCCTGTTATACAGAACTGCACTCTGTTCTAAAGGCTGTTTTGGGGTGCTTTATTCAAAGAAGCACCACTAGTGTCCCTTGTTGCAGTGCAGTAAGAGGGTCAGAGCCTTGTTTGGGGTATATTAAAAAAAATAAAATAAAAAAAATAAAAAATAATAATAATAAAAAATATATATATATATATATCTTTTGGGTTGTGTTTGGGGAAAAACATATATAATCCGTGATTGGCAGCTTGTACATGTGAAAGAAATAGTTGTGGCGTCATTCTCCATACAAATAGACAAGCGCCATATAGTGCTAACTTCTTCAGTGAAGTTGAATTGCCAAAAAAAAAAAAAAAAAAAGCCACGTTTGTGGGGTTGTTCATTTTTAAATAACTATTTGCGGCGTCAGTCGCCATACAAACAGACAAGCGCCATATAGTGCTTACTTCTTCAGTGAAGTTGAATTGCCAAAAAAACAGTAAATCCGTGTTTGTGGGGTTGTTCATTTTAAACTAGATGTGCATTTCCAAGAGAAAATACAGTACTTGATAGTACTTGAAAAACAGTGACTTCCAGAGTACACCTATAAAGGAGAACACTGACCATAGTTTAAATGTGACTCAGGAAAAGCCCCTTTAAGTGTGACTTGGGAAAAGTCCCTTTAAGTGTAACTCAAAAAAGCCCCTTTCAGTATGACTCGGAAAAAGCCCCTTTAAGTGTGACTCGGAAAAAGCCCCTTTAAGTTTGACTCAAGAAAGCCCCTTTAAGTTTCAATCATAAAAAGCCACTTTAAGTGTGACTCGGGAAAAGCCCCTTTAAGTGTGACTCAAAAACCCCCCCTTTAAAGTGTACCTATCATCAGAAACAACCTCTTTTAACATTACTCTATTGTGGTATACTGAACACCTTTGTAAATATATTTGATTAAAAATATGGCTTAGATATTTCAGAAACTAACATTTTCTTTCCCTGCGTCTCAGTTCTCTCTAACATTGTGGTAGAGGGGAGAGTGTCTGTCCCTTTAAGAGAGTCTGCCCCTTTAAGAGTGACTGTCCCTTTAAGAGTGCTGTCCCTTTAAGAGTGCTGCCCATTTAAGAGTGGCTGTCCCTTTAACAGTTACTGCCCCTTTAAGAGAGTCTGCCCCTTTAAGAGTGTCTGCCCCTTTAAGAGTAACTAACCCTTTAAGAGTGACTGCCCCTTTAAAAGTGGCTGTCCCTTTAAGAGTGGCTGCCCCTTTAAGAGGGACTGTCCCTTTAAGAGTGGCTGCTCCTTTAAAAGTGCCTGTCCCTTTAAGAGTGGCTGCCCCTTTAAGAGTGAGTCTGGAAAGCCCCTTTAAGTTTGACTCTGCGCTCAGCTGAGGGGCGAAACTGCCATGCTGTCTGTTAACACATGGGGACTGGCGGCCATTTTGTGACTCTCACAGGTGCAAGTCTCTTTCAGCATAAATAGACACAGTTTAACAGAATCCAAAATGGTGGATTAACCCCTCTTATGCCAGTGCGCGTCCCCGAGGCCCGTGATCACGGCTCCTTACAACGGACATGTGAATGCCCCCTTAGCCTCAGGTCTGGGGGAGCTCCCCTCTATATTATCTCTAAGCCTTCTCCACTGTGTGTATGCTGTGCCATATATGGTGCTGCCTATTTGCATATTGAGCTGTGATTGGCTGATTGGCCTCCACTCTAGCCTCTCCATTTATTCCTATGGAGAATTTTTGGTCTTTAACCTGTGATATCTTAAAAACGACAAATCCGATCGACTCCAAAAATACATAACACACCTGTCACCATTGAGGGCTTTGAAACGCACTTTGAATGGAGTCTGTACGCCAAGCGGTTCGGGCTGTATTAATTGTAGAAATTCAGGAGAAGAAGAAGAAGAATAAAGAATTCGGATTACAATCAGTGTTCCCTGTAAGCTGCGCGGGCGTGCGGCCGCGCAGCTTACTTTCTGCCTCCGCTCAGGGCCTTTCCTGGCCAGCTCACCACCGCAACCCAGACTTAATTTATAGTGTATGCCTGTTCCGATGGGGAAGCCCTGTTGCGGTGGGCTCGGAACAGGCATACACTATGCTTCCCTTAACGTCCTGACGCTCAGGACGTTCCTGTGCGGCGCTCCCAGCTGGCCCCGCCTCCTCCCTCATGCCGCGCTGCTGCTACTGGACGGGGAAGACCTGTGCAGCGCGGCAAAGAAGGGAAAGAAGAAGGGAGAAGAAGATCAAGGCCCCAGCCCCCTCCAGAGCGTTGAAGTGGTGTCGGAGACAAGGGTCAAGTAACTGTAAGTTTTTATGTGTTTCGTGTGTGTGTGTGTGTGTGTGTATACTGTATGTGTATGTATCTGTGTATGTATACAATGTGCCACACAATATACAGTATACCTCTACACTGTGTATATACTGTATATTGTACAGCATGGCACAAGGGTTATATTGTCCGGCATGGTGTAATCGTCATGCATTTGCTGTACAATATACATTATAATCCGTACACCATGCTGTATAGTATACAGTATAATCCGTACACCATGCTGTATAATATACAGTATAATCCGTACACCATGCCGTATAATATACAGTATAATCTGTACACCATGCTGTATAATATACAGTATAATCCGTACACCATGCTGTATAATATACAGTATAATCCGTACACCATGCTGTATAGTATACAGTACATGCCGTACACCATGCTGTATAGTATACAGTATAATCCGTACATCATGCTGTATAGTATACAGGTTAATCCATACACCATGCTGTATAATATACAGTATAATCCATACACCATGCTGTATAATATACAGTATAATCCGTACACCATGCTGAATAGTATACAGTATATGCCGTACACCATGCTGTATAGTATACAGTATAATCCGTACACCATGCTGTATAGTATACAGGTTAATCCGTACACCATGCTGTATAATATACAGTATAATCCATACACCATGCTGTATAATATACAGTATAATCCATACACCAAACAGGCCGAATTGGATGAAAACAGGCCGAACTGGATGGACAGATGTCTTTTTTCGGCCTTATAAACTATGTTACTATGTATGTATAATATGCAGTGTAGTCCATACACCATGCTGTATAATATACAGTATAACACCTACACTGTGGGGTTATGCTATATATTATACAGCATGGTGTATGGATTATACTGTATATTTGGGTTCCTGGAGAACTGGGCCGACTTCTCTGTCGGCTACAGGCTCTACCGTAGGGATGGGCTGCACCTCAATGGGGAAGGGGCAGCTGTTTTGGGGGAGAAGATGGCTAGAAGGCTGGAGGAGTGTTTAAACTAGGGACTGGGGGGAGGGTAACTACATAATAGGAGGGGAAGATAGAGACCTGGGGCAAGGTAATGGAACTGGGGGAGGAATGGAAGGAGGAACTAGAACAGATCAGAAGGAAAGGTGTAGGGTAAGAAATATACACCAACCTCTTAATTGTTTGTACACTAATGCCAGAAGCCTAGCTAATAAAACGGGTGAACTGGAATTAGTGATGTGTGAGGAGGACTATGACATAGTGGGAGTAACTGAGACATGGCTGGATAATAGCTATGACTGGGCAGTTAACGTACAGGGTTACAATCTTTTTAGAAAGGATCGTCAAAACCGGAGAGGGGGAGGGGTCTGCCTTTATGTAAAGTCATGCCTAAAGCCCACACTCCGGGAAGATATAAATAAGGGACATGAAGATGTGGAGTCACTGTGGGTAGAAATAAATGGAGCCAAAAACAATAATAAAATACTACTAGGGGTTTATTATAAACCACCCAATATATCAGAGACCACAGAAAATCTACTTCTAAATGAAATAGACGAGGCGGCAAATCATAATGAGGTCGATATTATGGGGGACTTCAACTACCCAGATATAGACTGGGAAACTGAAACCTGTACATCTCATAAAGGAAACAGGTTCTTGGAAATAACCAAAGACAATTACCTTTCCCAACTGGTT